>JABUQX010077566.1:0-65866 GCA_015478945.1 Trachelipus rathkii | reverse complement strand
ATTAATATAATATTATAATATAATTAATAATTAAATAATATATAATAATCTATATATTAATATTAATATCTATATATAATATATATATATAATAATAATAAAAAATACCACTCAAACCTTCGTCAATTCTAAGGGTGTTGTTATGATCAGCTTCTCTTATTGTATTGTTTTTTATTACTCTCTGGAGAAAACATTAATTTAAGGAGAGGAAGACTAAATATAATAAGAAAAATACATATTATTTAATACACCCTAAAATCCATATCACATTCATCCAATAGTCTAATTCATTCTCAATCTAAAATTAACTACAAATTTTTAACTTAAATGTAAGTAACAACAGAAAATGAAAATCAGTCACTGGCTGAATCGAACTCTTCTTCTTTTGGCACTGAATCTCGATTGAATAGTTGAATAACAGAGATATTATTTATATTTACAACCCATCCAAATGTCCTCTAGGGCCGCCAATTCATTATACTAGTAAAAATAAAATAAAAACCAAATTAATAGATTAATAATATTTTGTGAATTATTTAAATAATTATTAAAAGGAATAAATATCATTTATTTCCTTTCCACACGAGTTTCTTCGACTGAATCAAGCGTCTCCTCTTTCGCTTGGAACACAAAAGCTTTCCTCAAAGTGTATGTCCTATTTGTCGCTTTAGACAAAACGGTTAGTCTACAAACTGATAATTTATAATAAAATTAGAATAAAAAATCACTCGTTAATTAATTATAATTATTTATAAAAACACAAACTTAAGAAAACTTTCACTGCAGCTCCATACATTCCTTGTTGTAGGAGTTATACTAAGGAAGGTCAACATCGTATGAAACTAAAAAAAACATGTTGAATTATGATAAATAGGAACGCCTAGAAGCATGAAACCTTAAAATTACCAGCAGATGTTTGGGTGTGTAAATGGAATATATAAAAATGAACTCATAAGTTAGGGCAGATTAATATAACATTGACACTCAAAGTTTTAAGGTACGGAATCCTATATGAAGCTTCAAGTTAGGACTAATGGTACTCTATAATGTAGCAGTGTACCTAAGCTATGATGCTACAATTTTAATCACACTTAATACCCTATTATATAGGACCTTTATGGAATAGTCAAAATAATTCGCAATAATATCGTATAATTTTCGAATGACTCCGTAAAAATATCAATGCAAACACTCGATATTGGGGCACATAAACTGACTCTCAAAGGGAGCTCAAAAACTATGGGGGGACACGTACGCTGGTATAGCCTGCTTGACAACCTATTACTGTGCAGCTATAACACCCTTTCGAAGAGAGGAGGATAGTCGAAAATTAGACATTCCAACAGAAGATTAACTGAAACTGAAACTACTTCGGCATACACGAATCAATCGAAAATTATCACAAATAACTCATATACAGTATATTAAATATGATAATAACGTTAATGATAGATCATTTGGTAAAACGATATATATATCTGACTATCTTTGGGAACATCAAACTCTCAAGTAGTGATATAGAGAGTAAAAAGGGTGGGAGTATAACGTAAAACTTATTTCCCTTAGAGGCAAGCGTACTCTAATGTGCTCTCGTTTGGAATAAAACGGAATTGGGGAAAAGAATTGGGCATTTCCATGAATGTTAATTAACGATTTTCATTTCGCAAGTTTTCTTCTGTATCATCCTTTTCCTTTTCACTTGTGATGCTGCTCGCTTGCTTCTCCTCTTTGCGTTTGCTATGTTTCGTAATGTATGTTAGAAGATCGATTTGTGTCACGATGCCAATGCAAACCTCTTTCTCTTGTACACAATGGTCCATAACATATTAAATTCGTTCGTTTGTTACGACTCATACTGAATTATTCGTATTATATTGTTTCTCGAATAAAAGGATACAACCTGCTTATCACAGTCTAGGAATATAAGTATTATTTTTTAAATATAATTTTTAAATTATAAAAAATATGTATTATGTATCAAAATAATAATAATATCTATTATATATTAATTTATCTTTTACTTAAAGTTTTATTAATTAAATATATATATTTACTCAATAAAATACTATCGGTTAGTACTATATTATTTATTTACTCTCATATAATCACTCAACTATCACTATTTGCTCATTAATATATTATAGAATAGAATTATATATTATAAATATATTATCTTATATGTAAGATAACTTAGTTATATTATCAATAAAAAGTGATTAAACATTAGAATTTTTATTAGACTAATACTAATTAAATAAACGAAAATTTAACATTTACTCATATAGCTCTCACTAACCCTTTATTGGCTGAGAGCCGTGTTTAAACCGACTCGAGATGAGAGGTGCAATTACTATGTTTGACACCAAATAAATATTCGCGAGCATATAACGTTAATGAAAATTATCACTCCTTTCTTGACTCTGATCACTGTTTTTGTCCATAACTACTGGACACCTAGTCCACTCTAGTCGTAAACACCTTATAGCAACATTGCTCATTTATTTCATTAACCATCATGTGTCTAATCAAAACTACCCGGACAGAATCGTCTCTGTAGGTGAGACAGTTGTACTCGGCAATTTCTCTCCCACCTATCCTCAAAATACAGATATTAAGAACAAGGTCATAATTTTTATCATGCAAAGTATGAAACTGCTATATTTAGGTAACATAAAAAAAAATTCATGTAAAGAGCACATAGACCAAAATAGAGCGGGAATAAATGCACAAATGATATAAATAACTATATAGATTATTATATATTTACTAATGAGACTACAAACATAAGGAACTAATGATTCAATAAACATTAGAAACTAAATGATTCAAAATATAAAGAGAAACAAAAAACATGTAAACCACCAGTGAATGCTTACTTCGCAGTACTCTTCACAACCAAGTAAATCCAACCATTTCAACAATATACAAGAGAACTCTACCACTCGCGCTGAACTCTAATGCTACGGCTGTCTCTTCCAAATTTAGGCATTTCACGTATCTGACTAAAAATAATTAAACACTATTAAGACCACACTTACAATACTGACACATTCACACATCACACATAAGAATATACAATAAAATGGATTCCGAGCACATTCTAATTAATCACAATAGCAGGACAAGAATTCCGAATTTCCTATCGTCAGTAGCAGACCTCACCTAGGATCCTGATGGTGGAATGAGACCACCGCAAACCGATATCTTATTCGAAAACACGCCACACACCACATCAAAAAGGTCACATTCCTTTCATACCCATCGCAGAGTATGTAGAGTTCTAACCTTTATACCATCCTATACGACATACACACACAACTCCCCTATTCTTCCTGCATGCTTCTATTCTTGTATATGAGTGTATAACTCAGTTCCATAGTAACAACACCTATTCCGCGAGCCACCCAACCAATTCCATAGTCACAAACAATACTACCAAGACTAATCCACACGACTACTAGTGCTATGAAACCACTCTATGGAGACGCAGCCACTCACGCGAAAAACATACAGTTATAACACAGCCCTCTTCATCCTACAATATAAGCAACTCAGAATCATTAACGAGTTCACCTAACTACAGAGCGCAGCTCAAGTCATTCCTTTGGCAAAGGCTTGAATTATCATTCGGACTACCACCCTAAATTAGACACGCAGCTCTTACAAAAGCCCCCGAGATTCGGAGCTCTTGATCCAAACCTACGAAAACAGTGCTGTCAAACACCACTTGCACTAGACACTCACGTGTCTTCGAACTCCAAAAGACCACATTTGCCTCCATTTCTTTCTCTCACAGACTATCTATGACACATATACTCCCAACACAGAAAACATGGAGCATAACATCTCGGGGAGGAATCTCGGTATTGTCACGCAGCGCGTTTGCAATTCGGCCGGTGGTTACTGCATCTGCTCAGATAGTCTGACGCCTCACCTCTCTTCCCCATCGAAGCGCGGGTTCGGTCAATGGCGTGAACATACGGCTACTACCAATATTATATATACTATATACTCAGTGTACATACGATCCTACGTATCACCTACCACTACTAAACTTATTCTAACTCACTAGAATAACAATATCTTTTGCTCTATAAGAGAAACTTGATTATATTACCTAGTCACTATACAGTGAGCTCTACAACTAAGCTCGTCTGCGAATACTTATGCTCACTCAGCACTGCGCCTTCAGTTACCTTAGTAATTTTTACATTATCACTTCTTCAGATCCGCTATATCTTATCATATATACGGAACCTTGGACCTATATTATAGCTACGAACGAGAGAGATAATTCTATTCCAATCCGGAGAAGGGTTATCCTCTCATACACTCGACTTTCCGCACTGAGTCTCCTTCGCACACCTATCCTTGGTTAAAGATAGAAAGTGGAGGAGTTTATTTTTTGGTATCCCACGTGCTCGGGTCTCGAATTGGTGGTTCCGTTGGCTTCTCACTTCTTGTTTCGTTTATGTTTTTTACATCGATAGTGAAGTGTTACAATCTATCAGTAATTATATATATATTATTACTCATTAGATGACCAACTCACGCTATACATAATGAGGTAGAGTCCTGTAGTTATAAGACTATTAGTCTCTTTGATTACCAAATTAGCCATCCTTATAATATATAAGGTTGTGATTGGCAGGAGTGATGCTTCTGATAATACTACCACTATAGATTAAATTATACTCATAACTAGATATTTATAGCTTTTTATCTATACATTCGTGCGTCGAATTGCAAACGCGTTATTGTCAAACTAACTCACTCAAAATATAATGATCACCGTTAATAAAATATTTTTCCCGTGTTTAGACTCTTAGAATTATTCTTGAAATATTATGAATCATTTTAAAGCTTGATAATTATTATAATACGATTTTCCCACCTCTTTAAGCCACTGCTTAACCTTCTCGTCCTGAACAATAAGAGTGATTTTGGTATGATTAGGTTTAATGAATCTAAAATCTTTTCTCTTTTATTTCGAGTTCACTACACATTGTCTTTTGTTGCTCATTTTAAGTAGGAACCAAGTGTTCTCTATATTTTGCGTGTGAACTTGATTAATGTGGGATTGTAAAATTACCTTTGAATGGTTTACTGTGTAATGTGTGTAATCAAAGCCTTGTATCTAGCGATGCATAATATTTTTGGTAGCTTGACAATCAATCAGTATTTAATATATATATATATATTATATTTATATAAATTGAGTCTTTAGTTTATAGGAATTTTTTATTATGTAATTCTTTATTAATGCAATTTAATATAAAAAGTTTTATTTACCGCGTCTGTCATCAAACCTATCCATTCACAAGAAACCTGTTTATGCTTCTAAACTAAATTCCACCCCAACCACACCACTTGCAATTCAGAATGTCGTCCTTGTTATAGTACTTTCTTTTTGACATTAGTGTTTCGTCAATTTGAACTGTTTTACCCTGTCCAACAATAGTTCTAAAATTTGAGACACATGATGTATGGAGCTCAAACCTGACATATTTAATAATTATACTGTTCATATATTATGATAGAATATTACTCGACGGTCTTAAAATATGATACTTAAGCGACTAACTCTATTATCCATACTACTAAAATATTCTAAGATCCTACCCACCCAACCCTCAGGCCGGGCCTCAATCACCCTAAACCTCATACTCCCCAACTTCGAACCTCAACCTTAATCACTCTAACTTAATATCATAACCTAAACCTTATGACTATTAACTCTAAACGTTATAACTAATCTAATGGACCCTTTACTCTCATACCCTACAAACTAACACCCTCTCAACCTAACCTATTACCTAGAGCGCTAACTCTGAAGCGTACTCAACTAATCCTTACCTAAACTTCATAACCTATATATCCTATTACCTATACTAACTTTAACCAACCGTTAACCTACCCTCACCACCTAAGAGCCTAACCTCTAACCTAATCTATAAATCTCTAAACCCTTCAACCTCATAGATCCTCACGCCTAACACTCTGTGAAACAACGATAATCTTATTAAGGTTTCTCCGTTAAATTTTGCTACTACTGAGATTTATTAAATACCGCAATTATTTATTATGTTCTATACCTATAGCATATGGTTTATGGTCAATATATATAAAATGATTGTACAGTACATATATTAATTATAGAATATTAGTACTCATAATACATTAGTTTAATTTATAGTGATTTCCTCTATAACCATTAGTTAGGTACTCGTATATATATTAGGATATTGAACTAATTATAGATAATATATTTCCACGGAGTATTCATTGTTATATATTATGACACTCATAACGAAAACAGCTACAATAGTGACGCTCACTCGTCAGATCAAATATGTCAATTAAGAAATTTTTACTAGATCTCGCATTATTTTTTCGAAATGCCTGAATATCTTCCTTACAAATCTTTAACTTGATTGATACTAGTCTATACCGAGACCAATGCAGTTAATAATATGTCACAGAGAGAAGAATTTTTACTCACAACACTTATTTGTTAACTCTCACTCCTCTCTTCTTAATCAAGATACCTGTTCTCTCTACGCTCGATATCAGAGAACTGGCGATATCGGCAGAGAGAGATGACTCTTCTCTTACCAAGAAGTGGCAAAATCCCTAGACTCTTCGCTTACCAAGAAGAGCTATGTGAATTAAACCACTCTTTGATATGTGATTCGCATAGGTCAACAAATTTTATATTATTTGTAGTGGATCTATATTATTTAAGGGATCTCTCTTAGAACAATTTATTCAATTAATAAGTACACTCCAGCAAATCAACGTCTTCCGCCATTTTTATTTGTTTGTTGGAGGAGACCAATTGTCAAATTATTTATATGATACAACACCTCATTCGTAGCTCTATCAAAATCAACATACCTAATTACAAAAAGATTTTAAACAAAAACACATTTACAATACAATATATATATAATATATAGATAGCTAAAACAAAATGGTATGTAACATATTCATATACCCATATATGATCTTTCTTCTTGATACTGTTATTAATAAATTAAAGCAAAATTAACATAATCAATAATAGCCCAATTTTTTTTATATAAGTAATAATATGAAGTATCGAACTCGCTTCCTTATATACTTCTATCTTACTCTCATCTATGAAATACAGTTCGGGAGATAGATGAGCGAAAAGAGACGACACCAACAAATTACTTTATAGCCAAACATAAAATTTTCAGTCGCAGTCTGAGATGAGGGAATAGAGGTACTTTTTTTCACTCTAAATAATAGGAGTTTATTAGGTGAAACATGAAAAGTCATAAATAAACATCCATGTCATAATGAAACATCCATAAGGTCATACTGAAACATCACAATCATAAAGTATTTGGTCATTATGTAATAATTATCAAAACAATATATTTCCCACATAAATTGAACGAAGTGGATATGGTTAATACTTTATTGTGATAAAAGTTATTAGGCTATGTAGTTACTAAAATCAATAAATCCTCACATACTAAAAATGTAATATTAGTGGGGGTTGGGTCGTTATTTTTTTACGTGCATAGGTAGTATATTAAGTTATTGTGTGTCCGAAAGATAAGTTTTTCAAACCTACCCAAATACCCTACAGATTAGTACTGCGAAAATTATGAAAAATATATATACAAGTGATTTTCAAGTTTTCAAGTCTGATTTTTAGTCTCGGGTATAGGAAAAAGGAGGTGATAGGCACACTTGGTTGATGTTCCCTGAAATTTATGTACATGAGGCAAATTCGGGTAATAAAAAAGATTTAAACAAATTTTAACATTCACAATTTTGGTTCGCATATGTGGTGTGGGATGAATTTTGAGTGGAGTGATGAAATGGCAAATTTAACTACACCAAGTTACTTCAAAATGAAAAGGGTATATAAATTTTATACGACTGCTTCAATGGGAATCGGATTATGACAAATACAATCGTCAGAAAGTTCAGAAAATCCACGGAGAAGTGAGGAATGGGATTATAACGCTCGATGAAAGGTTACTAGCTCATTTCGAGTATTCCCTAAGCAGCGCGGTAGGGTACATAACGCCTTAGTTGTCGGTTATCTTTAACAATGATGATGAAACGCAAATCTTTATGGTATAACACTTCTATAAGATTACACCCATCACACTTAGGGTGTGCTCTTAACCGGTTTGGCGGTGAGAATATAGTACTAAAATTCTACCTTGTGTTAGTCTTGCTCTCAATTCGATGTATCCAGGGATGTAGACAATTTTGCCAATACAATTATTAGGGACGTCTTAAGATGTTACGCTGATGGTATATTATTTTTGCAAAATCTAGCCGAGCGTGGTAAAAGGTTATTATAAAGCTTGGCTTTGATAAGTCGCGATAGGTGACTAAGCAACTTAGTGAGAGGGTTAATGAATACATATTTTATTAATTTCTCTTTTGGGGATTGGTTGATAAAAAATTATTGGTGACTCTCCTTCCCCAGAATAAATATCTTTTTATTCCCCCAAAAAGGAGCCACAACAAACCATGGCGGGGACCAATATAGGAAGGAAGATTGGGATTAGGGCGAAAGAGAGAAACACATGTTATTTAACATATAAAAAATAGAAAAACACAGAAATAAAAAAAAAGATTAATAACACCCCCCACCTGATATATAAGGTTTCATTAACAGAATATTGCGGACCTGCCCTAACAAAAGACGAAGCCTATAATAAAAACAATTCAGAGTGGTTTATTATTTGTAAACCAAGGGGTTCAGCGGAACTGGTTGTATTCGAAAACTCGCATAGTTCTTTGCGAGACATTGCACAACATAGAAACTATAATGGCCAATTGAGTACGATTACTATTAAGGGTGATAATAACGTTTTTGTTATTATAATTTAGAGGATATAGAAACGAAGGGCAGAGTTCATGTACGGAATCGATTAGCGTAATTAATAACTTGTAAGGGAACTAAGAGCTGATAAGAACCCAAAGAAGTAAAGAATCTATTAGTAAAAAAGAAAAGAACGAAGCTCGACGAAAATTGAAAGATTAACAAGGTAAGTATTATTAAATAAATTAAGTTTATTGATTTATTATTTAATGTTGGATTTTAAACTAAAAATATTAAAATTATTTATTGATCAGATTCCTGACATAGTGGAAGTGACAGGTAATTATGTGGCTCTGCTTGATATATGGTTGTGTAAGTTCTAAACGGCAGAAAGACTGTTTTGTTGGAATGTTGAAACGTCTTAAGGTGAGTGCTGCACGGGGTGAGTATATATATGTAATACACTATTTATGTAGATAGCAAAGATAAGGTGAATAGAGATGGGTGGAAAGAAATGATTTTAAATTTACACAAGTGTGAAGTTACAAAGAGTTGAGAATTTAGGAAATGATGGAATATTCAATACAATACGAAAGAATATTAGCAGAAAAATGAGGAATATAGTGAATTAAAGAGAGAAAGAAGGAGTTGGGAAGCTGTGAATTTTGGATATTTGCTTTTAAGGAACAAATACTTAGCAATGAACTACATTAAGCGAACGCTTTTGGGTGGATGTGTAAAGACTCTGGTCCAGAATGAGAGCGAAATTAGAAAAAGGTACTTTCGATAGATAGAGTTTGTGAAGAAAGTAGATATGGTCTCATTATCTAGAAGGAGGAGGAATTAAATTGAAGTTTTATAGAGTCTTTAAACATTTAGCTCACGTGTGGATAGTTGTGAGGATGTTTACTATTTGTGGCAGGGATTATGCAAACCACGGTTAGGTATGTTGCGCAAGGTGCCAAAACGATTAATCAAGGGACTGGCCACAAGTGAGATGGGAAGCTGCAAAGAGACAGAGATTGCAGATTCGGTAAGGGGTATTGAGAGTGTAAAGATTGTTGCTTAACTATCTCAGCGTAGAAAGTAAGTATTTGATTCTTTTGGGAAGGCGTATTAATAAAAATAATTCGGGCCAGCCAATTAAGAAGACGAAAGACAATAATTATCTATTTAATTGGAGTAGGAAATGGGCTGGTCTCGAGATTTATGGTAGGACCAAGGTGTAAGTGGTGCAAGGGATGTTTAGATGCAAGTGGATGAGAGATGGAGAAAGTACAGGGAACTCACCTAATGTTAAGGAGGGGCTGGACTAATATGGCTTGGACAGAGTAGATGAAGATGACAGAAGAATAAATATCAGCGATGGAAGAAGTTATAGAAAATGTTATTAAATAGTCGGAGGGGCGAGGCTATTACAAAGGATGAAATAGGGAATGCTTTTGAAGAAGTCAAAAGGAAGAAAATCTTCTGAAGATTGAGGGATAGCTACAATATCACAAGTAGAGAATCGCTTGAAAAGGGAGTGTTACTTGTCTTAGATTAGTGGAGTGGCTGTTATGAGATTCAATTTCAAGGTTAATGCTGGCGCAATACAGTGATTTATTGGCTAGGGACCCAAGAAGGGTATTTGGGGCAAAGCATATGGCCTGCCTTGTAGGCCAACTGTTGGTAAGTGCCGTGAGGGGAACAAAAAGGAGAGTGGTGTTCCTTGAATGTATAGGAATTGGAGGAATAGAATCTGCTGTTGGAATACTTGAGTGTTTTGTTATGTTGAGTATAGGAATATGGTAGGCATGAGAGAGTTATAAACTTGAGAAAAAAAAGTTGAGAAGATAGTCACAGATAGGCAACACACGATTGGGAGAGGAACAGATGTCGGTTATGTTAGGGGAGTGGCGAGGGATGATAAGTTTGATTCGACGGTATATTAACAGATGCTTACTCTGGGTTGGAGAATTGCGTGGGTCTAGAGGGCAAGATTACTTAGAACAAAGAAGATATATGACTTGCGTATTGCATAGCATTTACTTTGTCTGATTTTTGGACACAGGTGCATATGAGTAAAAGGTGCAAAGGAGTTGGAGAGGTGTGAGGGACATTAGAAGAGGGCGGAGTTGAGGAAGGGCATATTTTCAAGAGAGGATTTGGGGAAGGACGGTGGTGTGGTGGGATAATAACAGGAAGGGTATGGGGGAGGTAGATGGGAGGGGAAGGGGGGTGGAAGGGGGGTGAAAGACCGGGGAAGTGTGGTGGGTAGGATAAGTAGAGGTAGGGACTCTGAGTTACATAGGTGTGGGTTATTGTCTCCCTCCATCGTTGTTGTTAAATAGTCTTATATGAGGTATTGTGTCAGGTGTAAGGAAGTATAAAATACGATTCTGTGCGAAAAGGAGACACTCAGATATGAATCTGAATGAAAGTAATTGGTAGATAAGCGTCCTTACTCTGTCTGCGGCGCCGACTTTCGATGTCTGTTGTATGACGTGATTCCAGATAGTGAAGAACTGGACGATATGATTCTGCTGTGCATAGTTGGAGGCTTATATGAATGTAGGTGTGCGCTCCTAAGAAATTTTGAAATTAAAAAGTATCTAATTCTCATCGATCTAAAAGTATAAAGGTCGCAATCGAAACCGGAGGTAGCAGATTTCAAAAGGATATCGTAATTCTTAAACTCTGGGTTGAGATATGTCATAAAGTTGGGGATCGCATAGTGGGAAGCATTAGCATGAGACATTAGGCAGTGGGTTTTAAGATACTCTAAAGGAACGGTATTGGGCTCTCGGAGGTATGCACAAAAAAGAAACGATATGGACGGGCATTAGGGGTATTTGCTGAAGGGGTGAAAGAAGTAATTGAAGCCTATGCGGGATGGGCACTATGAGGATTATGTGAAAGATTTGAAACATTTAATGAGGCAAGGTGAAACGGTTAAAGGAATTTGAATGAAATTTTTGTGGTCGCATGCTGCTCACATATTGATATCTTCCGAGACTACAGATATTCTAGTATGGATGTGAGGACCACTCGTGGGCACAATTTAAAAACAGCTTGAAAAATTTTGAAAAACATCAGTGTGTGGGTTTAGAAAAAGTGATTAGGTATATTTTAGCGAGATAGTGTTGTGGAATATTAAGCACGCAGTAGACTATTAATTTAGACACAATGCAACGGGCTAAGATGGAAGATTTGATGCGATAGGAAAGCACATGTCTGATGAATAGAGCTTAACATCAAGGGAGCACTTGAAAGATGGTATAGGTCACGTGCTTAGAATCGATGATATGAGTAGATTGTTAATTGATTGGACAGGCATTTTTAAATCCGAGATAGAGTAGTAATACGATTGTCAGAATGGAGCAAAGAAACACAAATAGCAAGGTGCGCGATGTTCGATATGGATTGTGCTCAAGTAATAAACAATATAGAATTTAACATTTTGGTCGAAGTGAGCCCTATTAATAGCAAAGGGGGGCATTTCACGTTATGGATAAAGGAATAGATAACGCGGGACAGCCATCACTTGGAGAAGAATACCATTTGGGCAGCTTTTATCGCCGAAAACCAGCTCGCTTGGAACTCTAATAATGGATTGACTTATAAATATAAACCCTTTTTGAATATAACTACTACTGTAACGGATTAGCAGAGATAAGTCAACAGACTATTCCGACTCTTGGGACTGACACCCACAATCTGCAGCTCTACGTAGGGAGACGGTAATATGAGATATAATATATTATTTATTTTAATATATATTACCCATATTTATGATTGTAATACTTGGTATATTTTATTTAATAATATAATAATAAAATATGTTCCACCTGTATAAAATTGGTATACGTGATAATATTCACCATATACTTATACATGACAATAATGGGGTTTAATATATTATGTATATGGTTCAACTATATTATACTTTGAGTACAATAGCTATGTACCTAAATAATAAGGGGTTGGAGCGGTAATAGTATAAAGTATTGTAAATCCGTTTATAACTATGTTAATTAGTATCAATTAGTTTACCGTGAGTGGTATAACTTTTTTATTATAGGTCTTAGGTTAATATAATAATGAATATAATTAAATTAAATTCTTATCTATTATATATATATATTTTAATTAGTATAGACAAAAAGTGTTTCGATATTATTATGGGTAAAAATATAGCACGATAGTATTATTATAATATTGAATAAATTAATATATATTATTTTAATAGTTATATATATAATAAATATTATTATAATATTATAAATAAAATTTATTATATATTTATATATAATATATATATATTATTTGGTGAGTATAATTTAAATATAATATACATTATTATATTTATAATAATATTATATTAATAAATAATATTATTATTATATATATATTTATCGATAATGGGACCATTTGAGTGTAATTCACTCAGTAAGAAAGAGGTTTGCATTTATATAGCAATTCGGATCAATACAAATTCTAGATTACTTTATATCTACTAATTAACTATTATAATACTGATAATATCTAGAACTCATAAGTAGGTCGACTCCAGAAATACGGGGATCCTACAGCCTATTTTCGCTACAGCAAAGAGTAGAGAGCGAGACGATATCACTAGAGGTCTTGAAGACACATATGGAGATAATGAAGTGTAGTATAATGGGGATAATACAGAAGGAAACAGAATCGTTGGCTCGGAAAATATTCAGAAGTCATAGTTCACGCGTATTGTAAATTATAACATTACGAGCAGTTGGAAGATCACACCCGAGGGGTCCCGCCAGATTATGTGCATTCTTGTGCTTTTCACGCAGAGACGCTCTGGTAGCTTCTCTGAGGGATGCAGCTCTCTCATTTGTCCATAACAATGCGTGGAGACGGCTCCGAACCACCTGGTAGGGTCAATTTTTACTTATCCTCCGCATCGGTTCTGTTTTTCCGACTCAGAGGGATTTTCAAGGCCACATCAGACTTGAGTATTACTTTTTTATCTCTGCAGTACGTGCTGCAATACAACAAATCTACAGCCATTTTTATTATATTATTTTGGGATTTGTGTGATTATTACTAATAGTTTTATCGGTTGAAGTAAAGTTGTTTTTCCGAAGGGAAAACTTAATTGCATCTGAGTTGATATATTGAGCTAACGTTTTTGCTGCGTTAAACACGCGTTAAACACTCAGCGTTTTAAAAACATGAATAGAGAGGCCTATATATTATATATATATACTATACCGAACAACTGCGCCGCATCACGTACTCAACCGCACCTAGGCACCGCTATACCGCACCAGTACACCTGCTGCTCACGTAGCGTCACCGATATTTCCGAACTTTTACTATAATCCTCTGGAGTTTTTATTATTATTATTATTATTATTATAATTATTATTTTATTTTATTATATATTATTTATTATTATTTATTATATTATTTAATTATTATTATTATTTTATTTATTATTTAAGATATAGATAAGTATTGTAGTTATAAGTTATGATAAAGTATATTTAAAGTAGTAGTAGTATACTTAAGTACTAATTATACATTAAGTATTTAGTATGTAGTTCATTAATAATATGATATTATAGTAATATAATGATTATGGTTATATATTGTAATGTTATAGTCTATTATGAAATTTATACGTATATTCATAGTGATCAAAATTTTAGAAGTGATAGAGTTATGAAAGATTGAAGGATAACCTTCTAATGATGTATATACGAAGTTACTTTATACCACTGTGGATCCCTCCGTATAGGGGAGACCGCCACCCTCCATTATATTAAAATATTACAATTAAGTAGTTCGTATAATATGGATGAATATTTGGTAGTAAGGGATTTGTATTAAGTTAAACTGCAATGTAAGTTTATTCTAGTAAAAGTAGATTAGTATTTAGATATTCAGGGTTGGGCTCCTGATAAGTAGCACGCGGTTGCTGGATGACTCACCTGCTGGATTGACCGAGTTTATATTATAATTAATACAGTCGTTATAATTAATATACATAATTACTAATTATCTTGGTGATTTCTACTTATATATTAAAGCGGTATATCGAGGTCGTAGAGTTCCTAGAAATATTTAGATGGTATTAATATAATATTAGATTACCGTATAGGGTGTCTCTAATAGGTGACCTTCACCGCTATTATTTGGGCGCCGTTTGTATCGACACAGGGTGAAAAAAAGAACGCGATCAAGGAGTTTGCCACAAAAGGACGAAGCTTATTGCTCGTAAGAGAAAGTGTAAGTAAAAGAAAGGATAGAGTATATGTATCGATTAAATTAAGGAAGGTAAGAATAGTTGGAATAGCACACGAAGCGACTACTAAAGACTCATGAAAGGGATTGAGTAGGAAGTTGACTGGGTAGCAATAGCAAAGGCTAAGCGTGTTATGCTCTTATGGTTCTGCTCCACGAGTGTCTGATGGGGCGGAAAAGTTTTTAATATCTCACCCGATCGGTGATTTTAATCCTGTCCTCCGTGTTGAAATCTGATAACTCGAAAACCACAACTCGGATCGGGTTGACCCGACATTTTAGCTCATTTATTTTTGCATATCATTATTTCAAAAACCATTGATTCTTCCAATATCATCGAATAATAATAGGCTTTTCAGCTAATTCTCATTCAATGAAATAAAAAATAAATAATTAATAATAATAATAAATTTCCTTATTCTTTTTATGTTTATAACTACAAATTTTACGTTTTTTACATAAAATTTTTCTTAAAAAAAGCAGTAAGGATCAAAAAACATTAAAAATCAAAAATTTAACCTATTTACACAGTCTTCAGGATGCCAGCATTCACCAGCTAACACTACCTCTCATGAACGCATTACTCTTAGTGAATTCATTAAATATTGATCTATATTGATTTAAGGTCACATATCTAATATATATTTTATGGTAATCTGGCAATTTATAATAATAATAAACATAACATAATAATTAATAACAAATAATACAATTATACTATAAATAACATTCAAAAACAAAAATGTTTAGACGTAACAAAGTTTTTTTCAATTATAATAAAGCTTATTACTTTAATTTTATGTTGTTGTATTCCACTATTAAATTGAATAATATAATATCGTTTTCAAAAAATCATAAATGAGAATCTAAACATTATTTGTATAATGATGATAATTAACACCAGAAGGGTTTAGCTAATGTATCAAACAACAGAGCAGAACTTCGGGAGCCTCAATATGAATACATAAAGGATTGAATGTCTCTAGTTAATCGGGAGAACGTAAATTCATTTTCTTCACATCTTTCCACCCTCACCAGTATGAATACTAGGGGTAGAGTAAGGTACGAAAAAGTGCATACAGAGGAGATTACGCGTGATTTAAGGTTATCACTGGTAGGGCTCGACGTTCTTAAGTTCTATTCTTATCTATTTTACTCCGCTGGAATTTTTTTTTAATTACACATCTTCTACAACGAACTGTAATCCTAATCTTCTATACAAATAAATCATAATAATCCATTTATTTACATCATAGCCAAACCGTGTTGTATGATATTTGGTGAAAATGCAATATCCATATGGACACACACAGACCAGATGCAATTGATATTGGGACACTCTATATCCTATTAACCCAATGTAAAATAAAATTAATTATTTCTATATACCCTTTATTCAGAGAGAAGCTATATTATACGCACTTAAAGGCATCAAACTCGAATATCATAAAGAAAATAATGTCCCTTCTATGAAGACAGACCCTGTCAAAAACATTTCTATCATTACTCATTATATTTGACAAAATTAGAAAACAATATATTCTTTATATAATATTTCATCAGCAGTGTCAACTATTTTTATATTACACCAGCTACTCATGTTTGGCGCTACTTAACATCCACAGCTATAAGTTTATATTAACATAAGAGCTCATAATAGTTACTCTAAAATACGTTAACTGTATATCATGACAGCTTTTGATCAAGCATGTCTACACTAAAAAACCATATAACAATTGGTCTTAATTCATTTTATTTACATAATAAATTTATAGTATATACAATTTTAATGCTTCATAAAAAAAATTTATACAGCAATCAGCCTTACCGTCTAATACGCATAGGCATAATTATTTTTTCTAACTAAATTTTCGGGATACAAGACAAAACGAAAGCAATAAAGCTTTCTACCTATTGCTTGTAAAGCTCGTTCTCAAACACATAATTGATCTAACAGAATCTGTGGAGAGGACACAACAACAACTAGACACAAACGAATCTGGATATAGCCGATTATAAACCAATTCTATCAACATAAATATTTAAAGTAAGGTCCGAGTATTAAGTAAAAACTTCAGCACACATCTAGCCCGCAGAGGAGGATGATGAAAAATACAAGATTTTACACTATTATTTTTTTAATATAATCATAATTATATATTTAATACTATATTTTTAATGACAAAATATTTAAATATTGTACTATTACTACATTAAAATAATATAAATATAAATTATGTCTAAAATTATAACTTTATGTTTATTAAACGATTTTTAAGGTTTTTAAAACGTTTTTTTTTATTATAAAATAAATACTTAATTTTTTTGGGAGTCGAGTGAAACATAGGATATCATGCAGCTCAACATTAGATTTTTTCATTATGTGGGTGGTGTTTATACGTGCTTATCTTCCCCATACATATATTTCTTTTTAAGTATGTTTTCATACAATCCATAATTTACAACAGATGTGCAGTTTAGAGAATGCTACTTCATGTGCAACTTTATAAACCATATTATTTCGGTCATATTATTGAATATCAAGCTCAGACATCAATCTAATTTACTCTCATACTATAAAGAGAGAGCAAATACTTATTAACAGGCTTTGATATATGTATATAATAATAAAATACTCCTGTACACTTGTATAGGCCCCTATATTATAATACTTTGCTGAGCACTTGAGAAAAGTAAACCTACATTAACATACGTGATATATATGTAATTATATAATGTAACTCAGTATAGTCATAACATTACGTAAGGATGTGATTGTTATAATATTATATTATATTAGATTCGTTTTTTATTTTTAAGTAAACCTACATTATACATACGTGATATATTATTATAGAATTTTTTGTGATTTCTAGTTACATCAAATTTCACTATAAAGATATATTATAAAACATTCATGGTAATTATGAATTAGAGGTATACATAATTCTGATATGTAGAGTTTCTGATAGTGCGTACATCAATGGTGTTATTTATAATTATTGTATCAGCACGACGAGAGCACAATCGTTCATATTTATACTATTATATGACCTTTACTATATAATATATCACTAATCTAGTTCCACCTTTCTTAGATATAGAATATAATTAATTCATGACTCATACTATAATATTATAACTCGTATTACGTAACCATTATTGTAGTATATATATACATAACCCTTATACTCCTCTATAAGTACTTTCAATATAGTATATTACAATAATTTCATATATGATTATTAGGAATTCATCATGCCACTAAACGATAATAAAAAATATTAGTAGTTTCATTTAATATATTTAATTTATATTGAACTTACTTTATTCATGTGGACAGGTAAATATTAAATTAGAGCTTCACGTAAATTAGGTACAGATGGTACATCATGCGATTATACACTATAAGTGGGGAACAAAGGTTTTGAACTGTCATTTAAAGTTGTTAATGTTATATTATTTGAGCAGCAGGAATCGAGGAAATTTAGGGGAATGAATGTCAACCACGAAGCTCCTCTTCGCTCTCGACATAGATTAGATGCCAAAACAACTTTTGGGGACAGAACGAACTGGTGGATGCATTTGCGGAATGTTAGGGAATAAGTAAATTAAAATGGTGTCATATTTATTGGTAAGAGTTTGACCCTGTTAGCGTATCGAGTAGGTATTTCACACGACTAGGTTATCTAAGTCCAACAAACAGATTCAAGTTCTTTACCTACCTTACCCAGGAATAAATCGTTTTATTGGCACATGTAAACTCAAGGAATCAAACACCACTTATAACCACACACTATATTAGGTTTTAGATTATACGTTGATAGAAATATTGTGTTCTATTTTTAGTCTCAGTTCAAATGAACTATCCCATACAGACTATAGTATACAGAAAGAAAAAGAACAAGAGACTAAAAACCATTAGAGGATGGACTTCTGATTTCAATAGAATCAACGAATACTTGATATCCACTCTAGTTTTATCCAAAAATAGAATAAAGTGTTGTATAGTATTGTAGCTTTTCCTACAGCCAACTGCTGAACAAAATTTCTTTCTTGGATACTAGCAACAACAACAAAAGTATATTGTAATGAACAAAAGCTCACATTTTGGTAGTAAGCACAAGCACGAGACAACACTCATTACGTAAATAAACCCTTAATTAAAATGCGAAAAGCACAAAGACACACAAAATATATACCCATGTCAGGTTTAGTGAAAAGCTTAATTAGATAATAAGTTCTTTATATATACAACCAACGAATAGTATACATAATGGTGAACATATTTAATCACCTAATAGCACAATTCCTTCTGCTTACAAGTTAATTACCCAATTATCTTGTGTTTCTTGTTTCCTCGGAAAACTCATTAATAAAGCTAACATAGCATTACCAGAATATCTGAGAACGCAAGTAGACAATTTATGAATTTTCAAATTAAACTAAGTTAAGATCAGCTGCAATGACGTTTCGCCATACATTTCATGATGGCCTCCTCATAGTTAAGAGAAGTAACTACAATTTGGATCAGATTTCCAGCAGCTCTCATTTCATTTGTTAGTTTATTTCCAAACGTTGTCCATGTTACACTATGTAATTAAGGAAATTATAACTGATTTCAAATTGTTTTATTGTTTTTGCTGTTAATGAAATATAAAACTACAAAACAGCAGTTAAAAATATAGTGTTTGGAGGTGGAGGTAAGGGTGGGGGAGTTGTTCTACGAGTTATCCCCATCTGGAATTGCAGAATGATGTAACTCCTGATACATATATATATATTTATATATATAATTATTAATATATATATATATTATATATATATATATAATACTACTATATATATTATATATAATTAATATATATAATTATCAGATAATCCATTTATATATATACGTATATATATATATATATATATATATATAATATAGTTACTTAATAAGTAAAATATATATTATAATCATAATACTATATATATAACATTATATATACATAATAAAGTATATTCATCTATATATATATCATTATATATTATTAAATATATATATAATATATAATGTTCATTAAAAAAGTATTTTTTAAAACCACTATATAAAAATAAATAAAGGGAAAGATATCATCTAAGAAAAATTAACCTAACGAGGATGAGTTCTACACGTTTTCGGGACTTATATCCTTGGTCCTCTCATTAGAACTAAAAGTATTATTACAAATATTAAAACACAACTTTTGAAAAAATATTGAAAATTGCCATCAAAATATAAAAATGAAAATATAGTTAAGACCTCAAGAAAAAGTGGGGTCAACAATATTAATCCGTTTCTATCATGTATATTAAAAATATTATTATTTCATAAAGTAAGTTCCTTAATAATGATCTGATATAAATACTTTTTGTGATTGGATCAAAATTTGAAAAATCCTTCTGAAATGTTAAAATTAACTTTTTGTAGAAATGAAAAAGGACTCAATCATTTGATTTAAGTTTTTATCTTTGGGAACGAAACAAAAATTACTGCACCATTCCAATTAATAACATGATCTTCTTGTCATAAAAAAATAAATGAGCATTGTTTTCATTGCAATCTTCCTGATTTCATCCCATATGTTGGATTAATCTCCGTTTTTAGGTCTTTAAAGTTTCTTCCAAAATCTAATCAATTGCACATATAACAAGGAATTGACGAGAATTGACCAACGCTTTCGTTATGCTGGTGTTATTAGTTACACGATTCTTGATCGTGTTTTAAAAATTGAAAATAAATTATACTAAATGAATTTCATATTTAATAATGTTTAATATTTCCTTGATAATAATTTGTAAATTTTTTAGGTTGTGCAAAGGGGACCAAAGATATAAGTCCCAAAACGTAAACTTTATCTCGTTAGTTATTTTTTTCTTAAGATTTTCCTTTATTTATTTTAAAGTGGTTTTAAAAAAATATTTTTAATATTTACAGAGCTTGAGTGTTAAATTTGAGCCCTTTGACAGTAATCGTAAATATATATATATATATATATATATATTATATATATATATTATATATATATATTATATATATATATATATATATATTATATATATATTATATATATATATATATATTTGTAATTTAAAAATATTTTATTTATCAAAAGAACTGAATATATATAAGACCCTGAGTTGTACTACTTTTTTCCAATTATTCAAAAAAATATCACATTATCAAATGTTAAATATATTTTTAATACATTAACTAACTGATTTTTATACTGTTAGCATATATTAGACTTAATCTAATTTCGGAATATAATAACATTAGCGCATATGAAAGTTTCTTATTTTATATAAATTACAAAAACTCCTGTTTATAAAATTAATATTGATATTACTAATTAATTATACAAGTGATTTTTCATATTAATATATAGCTATACAATATAGCATTCAAATTGTAAACTTAAAAGAATAAATTAATATATGTTAATAACTAATACAGACATTAATCTTTAAATCATACTAAACTTATAAAATAAAAGGTGAAAAGTATATTTGTATATAATATTTAAATCATTTTATATAGTATATGATCACTTAAATAGTTTTAAACACCTCAAAATTATAACTATAAACTCTGCCTAAATTAAAAGGGTTATAAAATTTACAAGGCTTTAATTAACATTAAACCTTTTACTTCTAAAAAACATTACTTAAACTGTTTAATTTATTTAACATATTATAGACATAAGTTATATATTTACAAAGTGATTTATAATCAATAAATTCTATTGACAAATTATCAATTTAAACATAAACCACGTAATAATATTAGTATAACATAACTAAGTTTTTATTCTACAAATCTAATAAATCAATCAATAATTAAAGTTACTTTTATAATATACTAACCATCAGAATATATTAATTATAGCTTATAATATACCCTTTAAAATACTCAAAGGATCAAATTTTAGAGTCTTACAAAACTTTATAAAAGACTTATAACCTAATTTAAATAATAATGGATTTAAAATATTACTTAATATATGAAATATAATAATTATAACTTAAATGTCAAAATTTAACAATTTAACTCCATCGTCGTTTAATGTAAATATATATCAGCTAACCAATTCTTCGAAATAAAAATTTTCCACTACTTTGTTAACAATAGAGTTAAGTAAAACCAATATAAGAAAATACTTACGATATAGTATTTATATACCTACTTATATTTTCTCACATAATCATTAGCAACAGGATAATTAGCATCATAGTATCAACTTCTAAACAAAATTCCCCATTAACTATTAAAATGTGAACCAATTTATCTAATCTTTAAAAGATTAAATCAAACTTCTGATTAATATAATGATATAAATTGCATTTATTTTAATACTGTCACCACGTTTTGTTAGTTATATAATCACATCTAAATAATTGATCACTATGATAAAAAGTTTAAAAATTAAGATTCATATATATTTCATTACATATTTACAATTTAATAAATATACACTATTACATAATATTCAGATTCTTATTTAGCACTGCTTTAATAATTTTACAATTGTGGCTGACGAGATGTCCCTACTTAAATAACATCTTTAATATCGTTTTTAGCACCCCACCCTAGATAGTAATAACAATGATAATATCATATATCACGCAAAATAACTCATTCATTATAATCTTCACTTAGAGAGTATAACTCACGCTGATTGCTTATTTTGGAGAGCAGGGTTGGCTAATAAAGGGAGATATTTTAAACAATCACGTACGCGGGTATCGATTAAGAAGCGACACTAAAAGTTTTTCATTACCACTACAGTAAAATCAAACCATGACCATCCCATTGCCCACCGTTCGAACTCGCGGCCCGAACAGCTTTCTATTAAGAGGCTGGGAAGTAATTCCCAGTTCTAAAAGCGAGGGGCTTCGCAAAATATAGTTTGTGAAAGATAGACTGGAAAGAATTTGATCCGTCGTAGACAAAATACGGGAGAACATGGAAGTTGTGTAGATTTGCCATGTGAAAGTAGAAGAAGAATGGTTTTTTCAGAAGGGTAAATAGGAGAAGTAGGCTGTGTATTGGTATTAACCAATATGGAAATTCTGTTACCTTCGCAATTTCGTTGGTAAGTTGAGCAGGAGGCATTAATAGTAGAAACTTGAACGTCAGTTACAACGAATCTATATGAGTTAGATGTGGATGAGAGTGCCGATCGTTATAAGTATGAGTACAGAGAGTAAGTTATATAAAAGAAAATGAGTAGTTAACCTGCAACCAGTTTTGATTATAGATATAAGGGCAGGATAAGAAGAGAAGAGGTGTAAGCAGCAGGAAGCAAATACGAATGTAAATGAAGCTCGCTAGCAGCAAGTTATGAGAGATTGGTATAGAATGATCGATAATATGTATGATAATATGATACTAGACTTCATACTAGTATTAGTTAATATATATTAATTAATATATATATTAACGTTTATAATATATACTTAATTAATATTATTAATTAATATTATATTATTTTAATATAATATATTTAATATATATATATAATAATTATATCTAAGTTATATCTATATATTATATATATATTACTATAATATAATAATATATATTATATATAATATTAAGTTTATAATTATATATATTATTATAATTTTTATATACATTTTAATATAAATTGTCCTATTAGCTTCAACCTTTTAATATATATATAAGTAATATATAGCATTGTTTATATTTTAAGAATAGAAAGTGTCCTGTGAATCACGACCCTCACGACCATTAGATAGACGAATAGAGCAGCACCTTGTTAGTCCAAAGAATCGCAAGAGGCCCCAAGAACAACTATGTTCCTGTATCAAAGGAGCGACATTCGAAAAGCCATGGTGAGGCGGATAAACGACTCAGATGAATCGCTTAATTACATCCGTACACCGCCTATCTGATGTAGATCTTAATTGAAATATTAGTGAACTCACAGTTTCTCAATGAATTTGCACACAAGGTATTTCCAGTTTTTCGAAAAACAATAGAACATTATGTAACATAATAAAAACTCATAGATTTAGATTGACTTCTATTTATGATATCTTAGGAATGCAACTTGAATTTTATCCGATTGCAAGGAAACCAGAAACAGAGCACTAACACACCAGAGTCTTATAAGTCACATAGAAATACAATACACATGTCTAAGAAAGCTTATAAAGAGGATCATCCAGACGCCAGACATAGACACGATAAAGAAAGAATGTCAAATTGCAAAAATCACTTAACACGATCCATCAGCTAGCACGTGAATAAGAATAGTGAGAGCGTAGAACAAAGTCTCTATCAATACAAATATGTGTATATAGTACATCTTAACTGTATTTTCAAAGGTGGGTTATGTAATGTAAGACTAACGGTACAACGAGAGCAGAATACGCACTAGGAGTCATTACTTGATTTTTCCGAATGAATGTGGCCATTGTTTTTGAGCTATATATCATTTGAGCAATAGGTTATTGTTAGAGGGTGCTAGCCATTGTGATATCGGATTAACTAATTCTTCTCACTTTACATTCAGATAGAAGTTGACTCAACTCACATAAATCTAAAAATCGCCACAATATCCTGGTGTAAACTCTATTGAATTTTGATCATCGTCATTGCTCTCCATCCACACACAAGATTGGTACTTACTCGTGTCGAAGATATAACAATCATATGACCATTGATACAAAACGCACTATATAGTTATTATGCTAAAATGTGGCTTAAGTTGGCCAATTGCGACTGACATTCAATTTTGTTCAATTTCAATAATCATTCAACATCTACACAAAGGCCTCACGTTTCTAACTACTATACACAACCGTACAGCTCCATAACCACAACTCAGGTATATTTATCGCTTTTCAAATCGTCATTCATTTTCTTCTCTAACAA
The DNA here is from genome assembly GCA_015478945.1 of Trachelipus rathkii. NCBI lineage: Eukaryota > Metazoa > Arthropoda > Malacostraca > Isopoda > Trachelipodidae > Trachelipus > Trachelipus rathkii. The sequence goes on along the minus strand of JABUQX010077566.1, from coordinate 40,847 downwards.
CATTCCAGTGTTCTTGTTATTGTGTTCGAGAGCAGCCCTGTACGAGGTAGTCACAAATTTTTTAACATAAACCGAGTAATCTTATCAAACTCTACGGTTATAGGGAATCGTTTGAATTAACACCACGAGTAAGATCTTTTTATAAGCCGAGACGCACATTGACCCTGGCCGAAGAGAAATCAGGCTCACATGAGTGGCAGATTAGCCGGCGCCCTTGGACCAGAGGAAGTGATGTAATTCCCTGAGACGGGGGAAAGCACCACAGGAACGGGGTGTAAGCGTGGCGGTTAGGGACCTCAGAACGGCGCGGAGAGGGGCTTAGGAAGAGACTTACGCTCTCGCCTTCGGGAGGTATAGTGGGATTAGAAAAGCCCGTCTCGAAAATTACGGACCCTGTGGGTGATCCCTTTCGCAGTAGTCACACATACTCTCCGCTTGGGAGGGTCAAAAGGGGCGTCATCCGTGCCATGGGTTTGGTCTATGGCATGCGAGCAGAGATAAACTTCGTTGGGGAGGACATGGTAAGTAGATTAGCGTCAGTGGGTGTCAACGCTAGACATAAACTGTTTGTTAACGTTAATTCGTTAGTGATAGAAGTTACGCTTATAGCTTAATAATATTCTTATTGAGGGAGATGATGGGGGTCCTATGACTTATGTATAAGCATCGAAATTTGAAATAGTATAGGTTTGTTTAGCTGTAAGTATATATACAACACATGTAGTTTATATTGACAGAATGAGTGCTAGGTATGAACGTGAAGTCCTAGGTATATAGTGTGTGTTGATTGATATAAGCTTTGTTCGGCTCAGCGTTTCGCACTCCTAGGACATAATATACGTGCGCTTAACTCGTCACTTGAGTAGAGATTAGTAGCTAACACAAGAAGACTAGCGGTGTACGTGAGGAAGTCAGTGTGAGGTTAATGGGTACGAGAGAAGTTGAAATTCCAATTTAGAGTAGTGGGATATAAGGAAGAATAGGAGTGTTACGTGAAAGGTGAGAAATGAGATATTCAGTTCATAGTATGACGCACTGTGGGTAGGTGAGACACCTTAGTTATGTCTATTAAGTAGTGGAATAATTTGTGATTAACATGATTAGTTTGTATGATGATTCCTTAGCGTAAGTGTTGTTTCCGGTGTTCGTCACAATGTGAAGGCCTTATAATTCCTTAGTTCTGGTAATTTACAAGTACTGTTCACAATTAATTAATGTGAAATTTACAATGTTAACGGCGAAGGCCTTATGCATATAATATGTTGTGTATATAGTTAGTGAGGTATCAAATACATTAATATATATGTGGCACTATGTTCCATTTGTTTGTTGTTGTTGTTGTTGGCTTGTTGTTCTGTTGTTGTGAATGTTGGTCTGTCTCGTTGCTCTAAGTTAGATATCGTTAGTTCGTGTCCATAAGAAGAAATAAGGGTAGGGGTACTCTTGTATATACATCGCTAACATCGACTCACATAAGAGATATGGTCGCTCGTGCGTTGTATTCTATAGTGTTATTGGAACTGTTCTTCTGATCTAGAGAGAATGTATGATAATAGAGAGGAATCATCAAATTACCCATTTATATAAGGGGTTGTATTTTACGCAAATACCGCATATTCCGTTCAGTAGGATATTTTTAGTTCGGCCTGGAGCTGGTACCGATGACATTCCCCGCAATCTCCACGTCTGTTGTTGATATCTTCACGAGGAGCTTTGTTATTCCCAAACTATAGGGAGAAAAGATGAAGGATTAATATTTTTATCTGTCAACTTGAAATAAGAATATGGGCCGATTTATTAATATAGGCATTTGGTTAATTTTCCCTGCCAGAGAGTATAACCACATTATTTAACTAGAATCTCTCTCCATTCTCGTGTTGTTGCTAGATGGATTTCATCAAGATTATTGAGCGTCTGCATTATGCTGCATGGTTCGGATAGAAGAGATAGGGTTTATTGTTTGGGTTATTACCAAATGAGTTCAGAACGAGATAGCTGAAATATTGGCTTGGTCAGGATGGATGAACAGTGTGAGGGTCATAAATAGAATAAAGTTGACGTGTTGTTTTTGACCTAGGCTCGTCGTGATGAGCCAGAGGTCCCCTTTTCTTGCGCCAAAATAAGTACATAAAGCACTTAGCATGTGTAACGGTCCAAACTAGTTGGACACAGACCGATCAAGAATGGTGTGAAACCTATTGGCATGCGGTACATGTATAGAGGATTGTTCCATTAGGTATCGAAACATCTGGAAAATCACTTATCAAGAACATATGCATTAAAGAAATAAAAAAACGAGAGTTACATCACATTCTTTTAAAACGATGTCAATGACGATGAGCAGCTATGAGGACGAGCAGATTTACATATATAGCACAAATAAGATAGATAAAACTCCTATGAGGTATTTCACAACCAGAAACATGTGGTTTCCGTATAAATAAGCATGGTTGTACAGGAGGTGGCATTAATTATACTATATCAGCTTTTCTGGAATAAGTTTACGGTTATCTCTGCTGTGATGAGAGAATGAGTGCTGGCTCGGAATCAACAATTATGTTCCGAATAATTGGTTTAGTGTTTTAGACTAGATGGCGCTAATATTAAAATACTCTTACATCCTTTTAAGATGATTGACATACATATTAGAGCAGATAGGTACAGTAGAAAAAGTAACCCATATACTTAGAAAATTGGCCTACTTGTTTGTCTGACTGATTAGGATAGAATTAATCTTATTTTAAAATCACAACTTAAATATGTTTAATGTATTTTATATGTTTAATTTTGTATGTATTTTTATATATATTCGCTTTTTTCAATGAAATTATATGTTATAAAATATGAAAAATCCTGTGTTTATGACTATCCCTGCGTAATGGTTACAGATTTAAGGATGACTACATGTGATGAGTGAATAAGAGGGGATGTATATCGTTCTGGTTGTTGTGTGCTTTAAGTCTGTCTTTAGGTTCATAGGTGTTTTTAGCTTAACTGAAGGTAAAAGATCTTTGTTTAAACTTTGTTTTGTCCTGGGATAATACCACATAAGAGATTAATTGGAATGATGGTAATAGGGCTAAAGGTTGATGACTAAGGATTTTTTTTGTTTAAATTTCATTAACTCTATGTTTTAAGTGGCCCGGTGGAGGAAATCAAACATATGGGTTTATTGTTAGGAGACAATGACATATGATTCGAGAGTGTGACACTTATTTTTTAGTTTTACTGGTTAAAATGTTGCATGGTTCGAAAAAGGCTTGGAGGAATGAAACGAAGAAGATTGCTACATTTTCCACAGAAAAAGGGTTTTAAGTATTACCTATGTTACTGCGGGCGAATTAATGATGAGGAAGCAGAGAGTTAACCAAAGTTTATGGGTTTTAGCTGAAGGAAAAGAGAATGGAATGTTCTCCTCCATGCCAGAGAGAACAAACCTCAGCTATGAGGTCTGCGAACTCCCATCGGCACCGCACCTCCACTCCAAACAATAATCATTCCAAGGAAAATCAAACAAGTACGATCCTAAGATATATATTATATATATATATATATATATTATATTATATATATATATATATATATATATATATATATATATATATTATATGAATATTATATATATATATATATATATATATATATTATATATATTATCTGAATTATGTTTTTTTAATAAATTAATGTTAGATATTTTCTTTTTCTTTTTTTTAATTTATTTCAAGAATAAACTATTAAGAAGAATTTTGTTTAATTAACTCTCATTAGCGTTTATTTCTTTTTGTGAATGTTTCTATTACTTGTAAATTGTTTACTACCGTAATTTGTTCTTGTTCCTTACTGGCTTTTGCGAACATACTATGTCATAAGACCTTGGAATTATTTTGATGATATTAATGCGTAGATTGGTGAGTATGCGAGATTTCTTGTTATATGTCATATATCAGTCTTACGAATGATAGCTATAGTAGCTGAGAAGTAGAAGCTACTACAACAAACCAAGGTGACGATATCAATTTTATGAAAAATTCTTTGAGACAAGTCACCAATTGTTTTTCGAGAGGTTTTCGCAGATGAGGTAAAATGTAACCAGCTCCCTCAAATACATTCCGTTGAGATAGGGAGAGAAAGATTAAGATCCTTAATGTCACGTTGTAAGGATAAAGAATCAATGTTATTTAAGATTGAAAGTCGGTAATAAATTCTCTGCATTGAACTTGACCCTATTAAATTGTATGTGAAACTGGAGTTACCTGATAAGTGTAAAAAATATCCATTTAAGGAAGATAAAACATCTGTACAGTTGGTGGAAATATGGATGGGAAAAAATTACGAAGACTAAATAAAATTCCAGACTCTTTGAAGTTGCCCAGACGATAGGTGTGATATGTGGTTTCAATGATTACTTATGTTTACTTTGAACAAGTGTTTATTCACATGGGAGTTTGTGGAGGTCGATCGATCATTCGAATGAAGTTTTATTAATACTTCTAATTAGTTTCTGCAGTCTATAATTAATTATTTGTGAAAAATCCTTAATAAGTAAACTATATTTTTTGCTGATATAAATTCTTTAAATCTCTGCATAAAAGCAAAAATATGCAAAGATTTGCTTATTGAGTCAATCAGATCATCTTGTGATTAAGTTATCAAATGACTGGATTCTTGCTTTCATGAAGGCAAGGCAAGTCTTTGAACCAGTATTTACAGGAATATTATGAGGTGTGATTTTATATTTTAGTATGCTTTAGTGAAATTCCATTAAATTGAAGTATTTTTGTGCAATACAGATTAGAAAAATTGTCAAAGGAAGATAACAATCAACGACTTGAAACATATTTTAGTAATTTGTGAATCAATTAAATAGGATGTAGATGTTATGCACTGATTTGCTAATCTAGAGAGATTAGCGATTTCTTGTATATCACAAAAATTGTGCTATTTAAGAAGAAGCTAAACGTTCATATTCTAATAACCTTGTTAAATTCTTTTCTATAGACTAATATTGATAAAACTACTGTTTTGTTATGTACATTCAATAGGTTACTCTATTTTTAGTATTATCTTTGATTAATATTTTGATTAATTTAATTGTGTAAATAAGATAGCTACCATTGTACTTAGTGTCAGTTGTTGATACTGCTGAGTATTACCTTGTTTTTAGTGTCTTAATTTATTTCTTTTTGTAAACAGTTTATTTTCCATTATATATCTGTTAAATCGTTTTTCTTATCAATTAATCCCATTACTCATTCCAGCTTTGTTTTTATGTGTTAGCAATTATTCGATAGGAGTGCAAAAACTTTGTTAATTTATCGAATGTTTTATTATATTTTATTTGTGACTTTATTAAAAATAATTTACAATGATTTTTGGATGATGTCGACTTTATCCGATACGTCTGATTAAATAAGATAAATAAAAAATGTGAAAATTCTTTTGCTGTATACGCTTTGTATCCGTTCAGGGGGCGTAGCGGGGGGGCTGAGGGCTGCAGCCCCCCCATGAAATATCGACTGCTAATTTTCAGCAGAAAAACTAATCATATAGATTATATAGTAATTATATATATAGTATATTATAGTTATATTATAATACTATATATATATATATTTTATATCGTATAAATATTATATAGATATTATATATATATATATATATATACTATATAATAATAATTACTATGATAGATATATATAATATATTAATATACTTAATTATAATTAATATAAATATATATATTATTATAGTATATAGTACATATTATATAAAAAGTATATTGAAGCTCGTATTCGAATAGCAATCGTAAAGCAAGTCAAACAAGATCTAGACACTCAAATAAGAAAATGTTGAGGAAATAAGAAGAAATTTACCATATAATTGAACTATTACGTTTATGATAGCCAGTAGAGTCTTGCTTATGGGCTCAATGACTCTGGATTATTAGATTATCAAGTCCAGCCGTTGAAATTACAGAATCTTTAGAAGCTTTTAGTGTCGAGAAATGGATAGTTTGGACCAGGTATTGAAGGAACAGTATACTCTATGGTTCAAAATTCATGTATACGAGGTCACGATGACTTACAATAAGTTTAATCATTTATCAGACTTATACTAAGGATGAGAATGTGAAGAAGTTATAAAATTAAAAAATTTTTTATTTTCAAGTATTAGCTGAATGAAACAAGGATATTTTCCAAATGACAGTTTTCCATTGTGTAATGTACGCGAATTGGTGGTGATGAGTTACTCTTACGTTAGATATGGATGAGAATATTTTATCATTTGTTTTCGTTTATGATATCTCAGGGAGAGCATTGGCAAATGTAATTTTGAAGCTACGTTTCTTAGTATTTATAAACTTGAAATTTAAAACCAAGGATATGATGGAGCTCTTTCATGAAAAGATTCGAGAGTGCAATTCGCTTCGAATGGAATATCTAGCTCTATAAATACATTGTTGGTGCCATTGTTAAATCTATGTCTCAGACTTCTAAATTCAGGCAATACGAAATCGTCTTTTGGATTTCATCTCTGAATTATGCATTTTCTCGATCAGTCGAAAGCGCACAAATTCTGAAGATAAATGAAAGGTTTTCATACCAACATATATGATTTGGTTAGCTTTGCGGGACCAGATGGTTCGTGAACGCATGAAGGGATTTTCCTTTTTAAAGATCCTCTTCATTTGGGAGCCTAATATTTTGTTCACTGGAAGACATAAAGCATAGTTCGAAGTATCCATTGTTGGAACTGTCACGTGCATAATTATAAAGACATTTATCAACTTTCGAAAAATAAGATAGACAAAATGCAGAACAGGTTTAACAACCAATATTACACAAGCTATTAAAATGTATGCGAAAGCTTAGGTATTGACATAACAATTCCAAGAACTACGAATTCCAGAAACAAATTTGAATGCGCCTATCAGATCCTCATCATCATACCGCATTAGCTTTTTTTATCCGTTTATGAATTGGTCTGATTTCTTTCGTTGACTGATCGGATTTTCTCGCTATGAAACCAATCATTTCACTTCATTATATTTTACCAGAAAGTGCAAATGTACCTTATAAGCATTTTGAAAATAGCATCACTTAAATGGCGGCCGTCAATTTCGCAGTATACACTAAGGAGAGTGGATGTATTTGGCAGCTAAATGGCTGTTAGAATAATGAAAAAACAAAGAACTGTACGCTGCTTTTCTAAGTGTGACAAGAGGAGGTTCCTAACATTGCTACTCTCCTGATATATCTTTGCTGAGTATTGCCTGTATCACCGCGCACAGTAGAAAAACTTTTTCGACTTAAGGCGTCTGAAACGTATTTCGGTATACGGAATGTGAAAATACTTTTGCATCAGCTTCAGGTCAAAAGCAAGAACGAAATTAACCTTATAAAACGATGGTAAATTTTTATGAGAAATTTAGTATAATATATTAATTATAATATAATATTATAATATACTAATATATGTATATATAATAATAAAATATAGTATAATATATATATAGTATTATATATTATATGTTATATATATATACTATATTAATATATATATATTATTATAGTATATTATATATATATATTATATAATATAGTTATAATAAAATATTAATAAATTATATATTATATATAGTATTAAATTATTATAATATTATAATATATAATATATATAGAATATAATATAATTATATATCTTATCTTTCTTACTCCAGGAAGGATTCTTATCTGTCAGCGCGCAACATCTTTCTCAACACCTTCTCCTGCACTTTCCTCTTCTCTTCAGCATCTCATTTTCGGTAATGAATCTTTTCCAGATGAGTCTTCCACCGACTCGCCTATCTCTATCTTAGTCTTCCTTGACTCTGCCTTGGTGTGTCCATTCCATCTTCATCTTTTCGGACATTTCTCTCCTGCTCCATCCCTTCTTCTCTTCAGATGTCCCAACCATCTCATCTCGCCCAATCCATCTTCAGTTCATTCTTCACCCTGATTATCATTTCTAATAACTTCCATTCTTATTCTGGCTCTCCTCCTACTTTCAATCATATTTTTAATTAACCTCATTTTCCGCCTCTCTGTCTCTATCTCCTCTCTTCTCTTTGTATGTTTCCAGCTCCGCACAACAGCGTCGAAGTCAGTATACTGTTAAAAATCACTTTTTTTTACTATCTCTTCTGACTTTCTATCTACTTCTTATTGCGGATATATCACTTTCATAACAACCAATACTTTTCATTCTCGCTAATCTCTCCTCATTTCCCCTCCCTTCTGTTAAATCATATTCTTATTATAATGCAGGTATTCGCCTCTCACCTCATTCCTCTCTCACATCATCCTCTCCCTCTCATCTAAGGTACTGTAAATCTCTGTCTTCTGTACGTTCATTTATCCTGGTCCTCAACTCCTACCGCTAACAACTCTATCACCTTCGAATTCTCCCTTCTCCTTCCAACCATGAAGGATCGTCGCACCATTATTCCCTTCAAATTCTCCGTCTTTCTTTCACTTTCCTTATCACCATAAATATAATTTATAACAGCAGTGGCGATAAATATCCCTGCTTCATCTTTTTCACCTCAAACATCTATCTTTCGCATCATCTACATTAACTGCATTTTCTCTTATTGCATATGCCTCCTTTTATGTATCTTATCAGTATTCTCCCATAGCCTCCAGAGCTTTTTCCTTGGCACCGATCAAGCCTTGCAGATCGTGACGCGGCGTAGAACTCGTCGCATGGTCCCTGCACGTTCCGAGACCATTCCTGTGTGATAGATTCCGTCTCCTACTTCCTCATCTATGACCGTGGTATCTTCTCGTAAGCTGGATCTACTTTCTCTACAACCACCTCTCATATTCTATTCGTATATTTTCGTAATGCTCCTCAGTCCAATTCCCTCATAGCTTCATTACGGTCTTTGGTCTTCCCCTCGGATTTCCACCACTAATACATCTTTGCCACCTTTCAGCCTTTCCTTCCTTTCAGATGTCTTCATGGCACTTTAGCTGGCCCTTCTTCTACTCTTCTACACTCAACCAATCCGCCCATCATTCTCTCCTTTTTGTACCTTCTCATCTTTTTATTAGCTCCGCCATTTCCTCACCATTCTTCTCCCCTTCCTCTCCTCTTCTTCTCTCTTCGTCTGATTCTGCAGCTTCTCTCTCTTTTTACTTTCGCATTTAACAATCTTGAGATTCGTTGTAATTATCATTATCTTCTTTGGTTGCAATCTTCCGGTTCATTATTTTATATTTCTGTAGCTGTTTGTGTTTCTTACGCATTTGCTGAGTCATAAGCTATTATGCCTTCAGCACCATCTCTCTTTATTTTTCCTCCATTATATATGCTATATATATTATATATATTATTATAATATATATTATATACATTATATATAATATATAAATAATTTTCATTTATTCATTTGAAATTCCATGTGCCATGGCCCCCCCCCCGAAAAAATTCCTGGCTACGTGCCTACCATTATTATATCTATATTTATAATATTATATATAATTATATTATATATTATATATATATTATTATATATAATAGATAATATTATAATATAATATTTATATATATATATATATTATTATAGTATATATATATTCATATATATAATAATATATTATAAAATATATTATAGTATATAATTATATATATATATATATATTAGAGGATATAATATATATATAAAATAATATAGCATTATAGTAGATTCATATAAATTTCATAGAAAAGTTTCTCCCTTTTCTATTGTAGTGTATATATTTATATGTTATAAATAATATTATATATTATATATATATAATATATATATTATATATATAATATTATATATATATAATGATATATATAGATATATAATATACTATACATAATATATAATATAATATTATATATTACTAATATAATTATAGTATATATTATATATTAAATATCTAATTTAATTATATATTTAGTATATAAATATATTTCCCAGTAGAACTATTAGAAATATATTACAAGCTTCGCTTTCAGAACAGCTAATAAGGTTAACAGATGACAATTTAAATACATTATATTATTTATGATGTAGAATTTATCATAAATAACCCTCCATTAACATAAGTTACAAATAATTTTGAAGTTTTAGAAGCCTTAACACCTAACCATTTACTCTACTCTTAAAGGCAACATAACATTTCCACTATGTTTATTTATGATAAGGATTGTTGCTTATATAACCAAAAGATGGAAGAAGATTTGGTACCTAGCTGATATATTTTGGAAAAAGTTGAATAGAGAATACTTGCCTTTGTTGCAAAAAAGAAGCAAATGGATTGTATAAAAAGAATTACACAAGGAAGGTGATCTAGTTCTTTTAATAGATGATTTGAAATCTAGAAACGTGAAATTTGGGAAGAATTAAAATGATGTATAAAGATGATTCAGGCAAAGTAACAGTAGTGGAATAAATGAAGAAAGACAAACATAACTTGAACATTTATAAAAAGAACAATTACAAACTTGATTTTGTTGAGAAAAGGAACAAAGATGTGAAAAGAGAATTAGAATTTAAGGATAATAGGAACACTTATATCCTAAGCAAAAAGAGGAAATATTTTATATTTATTAATAAAAAAAAAGTCTTTCAGAGGCTACTATGCTAATGTACTGTGAAAGATGACATTTATTTACAACTGCACCAAAATATAGAAAAAGATAGAAGAGAAATGACAGATTGCAAAACATAAAACTGCAGAGGCAATCAATTTGGTCTTGACACATAGGGCTATCAAATGCAGAAAATGTAAATAAGAAAGCCAAATATAAAAGCAGTTACTTGAAGTAAATATAAAGTAGAGAAGCTACTGAAGAAACAAATAAACATCTACTGATTCAGCAAGAGCTAAAAGTAACCAAAGAAGAAAATTAAAGAAATACAGAACTGGACTCCAAGCAAATGTCAAGAGCAATAAATTCTTCAAGCAACTTCTAACAAATCATAAAGTTAAAGCAGCCCTACGTCTTTAAACTACAAAACACATTTCATCAGACATTTTTTCCATTCATCAGCAATGAAGGTTAGTTTATTTGGTATAATAAAATTTAAAAATAAAGGTTTAAATATAAAATTTTTTTTGAAAAGTGAGTAATTACTTCAATTAATAAAAAGCTAATTTCAAGTCTCTACATTTAAAGGTTGTGTGTTAATAAAAGGAGTAAAACAAAAAACTATATTACTAAAAAAGTTATATTTTATATACAATTGAATAAATATATTATTGTTTTGTATTTTATGTTGTGAAACCTGTTCATAATGAATCGTATAAATGAAAAGTAAAGAAGTATAATATGGACATTGTATAATTCATGCTGGTGAAATGGTTACAAAATATATATATATATATATATATATATATATATATATATATATATATATATATATATATATATTATATATATATATATATATTTTTATTAAAAAAATATATATTATTATTATTATATATATATATACATTATTGGTTCAAAAGAACTGTTATTATTATTATTACGTATTATTATATTGTTATTATAGTTAATACAATAGCCTATACATATATTATTATTATTATTTATATATATATACATATATATATATTATTACATACATATATATATATGCACATATTATTCTAAGTATAAGGGATATTATTATAAAGAAGATATATAGAGTATATAAGAAAGATATATTTATTATATTAGATATTATATAATGTTGTTACAGTTGCTATTGCTGGGATATATATATATATATATATATACATGTACATATATGGTGTATATATATATATATATAGCATATATATATATATATATATATATATATATATATATATATATATATATATAGTGTTTAAAATCTATCCTACCTTTGTTAAAAAAAATACTCGTTTCCAGATACAACAAACTTACACAAATCTCCTTCAAATTAATTACCTTGGGCTGCCACACACTTCTTCCAACGATTTTGCCAGTGTTGAAAACAGCGCTGAAACACCTCATTTTGAAAGCGCGCTGCTGGTCTGTTGCATTCCGCATAATGTTTTGTTTGAACTGAAATCTGATCCATATGAGTAACATTTTCAGATTGGGAAAAAGCCAGAAGTCACGCGAAGCCATGTCGGGAGAGTAAAGAGCCCGACAAAGCACAATTATGTTGTGTTGGTCAGAAACCTCTATATCACATGTGAAGATTGGGAGGGTGCGTTATCTTGATGGAACCATCAATAGGTCGCTGTCCACACATCTAGCCGTTTACGTCGCACTGCATCACGAAGGTGACGCAGAACTTCTAAGTAATATTCCTTGGTGATGGTTGTGCCGTGTAGCGAGCACTCGTGGTGAACCACGCCACTGGAGTCAAAGAAGACGGTCAGCATGACTTTGACAGTGCTGCGAACCTGCCTTGCTTTTATGGTCACTGGGATGTTGTGTGCTTCCATTGTGATGACTGCAATTTGGTTTCTGGGTCATACCCATAAACCCAGGAGTCAGGACTCATCGACAGTGATCACTGTGTTTAGGAAGTTGGGATCATTGTTCACAGTCTCCAGCATGTCCTGTGCGATCTCCAAACAGCGTTGCTTCTGCTCAGTCGTTAGCAGTTTTGGTACGAACTTCTCTGTGATTCTCCTGGAGCCCAAATCCTCATTCATAATGGAATGAACGGATCCAGTGCTGATGCCTTCCTTGTCTGCTAGTTCTCTGATCGTGACTCGACGATCCTGCATTACCAGAGTCTTCACTTGATCAATGACGATCTTATTTCTGAAGGAGGAGGGTCCATCAGATCGTGCCTCACTCTCCACTGAGGTGCGGTCACCTTTAAAACGGTGATGCCCATTGCTTCGTCCCCGAAGGTTTCTTGAGTTTGTAAATGGGATTAGCCAAGATTTACACAAAATTTAATGCAGAAGCGTTGCTCAAGGTTTCCGTTTCATTTTGTCAAAAAAAAAAAAAAAAAAAAAAAAATCCGACCGCAATTGCTTATACTTCCTCACTCATCGGCGGTTTACCGGCGACTGACAGCTTCCGCAGGCTGGAAACATTCTCGCATGCGTATTAGGATCGCCTACATAAGAGTACAAACCCTCGCCTCCCTAGCTTTATTTGTTTACGCACGAAATAATAAAGTCGGATACTTTAAAGTTTATATATATATATATTATATATATTATATATATATTATACTATATTTTTATTATATATTAATATATTAATATATAATATTATAGATAATATATATATAAATATATAATAATTATATAATTATATATAATTCTATATATAATATAAATTATTATATTATTATAATATTTTTTATATATAGGACAAGTTTTATCCTATTGACCTTTTATGACTAAAGTATAAATTTTTAATTTTAACTTATTAATAATTAAAACATACATAATAAATATAATTATAGAAAATTCATAGGGAAATTATATTTGAGTTATAATTAAAAAAAAATATTATCAATTTATTCATGTGTTTATTATGAACGCGGGAATGTTTAGACATTTTTTACGACACATGATTAGACTCAATAACGGGTGCCATCGCTTGAGTTATTTTCTCAAGTAATCTTGAGTTTTTTTAGGAGTCATTCATCTTTGAGTTATTGAATTTTTTGTCCTAAATATATTAATTATTATGATTATAATATATTTATATATATATAATTAAATAATATTATAATAAAAAGTTAAAATGAAAATATTATATAAAAAGATAATATAATAAATGTATAATAAAATATAGATTAAAATATAATATAAATAATAATTTATAATTATATATTATAAATAATATAATTATAATTAATTAATTATAAATAATATAATTAAATATATATAATATTAATTAATAATAATAATATTATTATTTTTTAAGTTTACACGCAAAACTTTAGGAGGGGTCGAGCGACTGGAGCAGAAGGGGGGAACTAATTACCTATACCGTAGAGGAAGGGAGCGAGGACTCATCAGCAGACACCCATATACAATAGATGACTTGGGAGTGATTATCGGTAAAAAGACCCTCCCGAGAGGGGGAAATAGATCCTACCCTGTCGTTTCCCCGGAAAGTCGGCGAGAGACCCCGAATACTCCGCGCAATCTTTGCGGATTTACCTTGGGTATCCTATTGTTAAAAAAAAATAAAAAATAAAATAGACGAGTTCGAAAATACACGTAACAGAGATCCTTATATAATTTGAAATCATCAATCACCGTATAAAGGAAAGTTGTCTATTTATGGTTCAATAAGATATCCTCTGTACTATTTTTTGGGCTACGAGTTACCTCGTTCAATAAATGATCAATATAACTAACTTATCTCCCATATTCATAATAAATATCTATAATATAATAATATATATAATATATAATACTTTAAACAAATATAATAAATATATATAATGATAAATTATATATAAATAAATAATAATATATTATATAATATAAAATGATTTTATAATATATATATATATATAATAATAATATATAAATATATAATATAAACAATATAAATATAATATAATAATAATTAATAAAATTATATTAATATATAATATATGGTGATATATTGGTTTAGTAGACAACATTTACTATTCATTTACAAATACCATATCTCAATAAAAACTACAATAGGACCAAAACAGGAGAAAGAAAATACATTGCTGGAAATAGATTGGAAATACAACAATAATTTATAGGCAAGGAAAAATGTATAAAAAAAAAAAAAAAAAAAAATAATAAAAAAAAAAAAAAAATCTCAGAAAACTACAATATCTACAGCGAAAAAGAATACATTTTTTGGAATCCTGGGGTAAAATTTTAGATGAAGAGTGAAAATGATAAAAAATAATAAAAAATAAAATATATTGCTAATAATTATAGTAATATATGATTAGAGAGCCTATTTACAGACCTTTTATTAGGTTACTCGTTAAAATAAATAGATTTTTTACACCGTAAATTGCTTTTTTTCTTTTAACTTAAAGTCCCCCAAGGGTATAAACCGCACCGATGGCAGAAGTCGGTGATACTACTCGGGACCTTCCGGGGAATACAGAGGGATAGGATATATATTCCCCCCCGGGTGAGGGTCTTCCGGTAACCCACATCTCTTTTGGTATTGGGTGTCGCGGGTGGTTGCATCCGCCCATCTCCCTAGGAGTGTGGTAGAAAAAACGATCCAACCCCTGTTTGTATCCCCAGTCAAGGAACAACTACAGAGCCCCTACTATTGCCGATAGTAAATACCTATTACAAAATAAAATAATATATAATAAATATATATAAAATATATAATATAATTATAAATTTATAAATTATTATAATATATATATTATATAAATCATAAGAAAATAAATTATGAGTATAATTATATAAATAAATATATATAATAAGATAAATATAAAAAATGTATAATTAATATATAATAAAAAAAATAAGATAATATTATCGTAGTCCATAAATAAATTAAAAAATAATAAGTCACAAATAAATATTTATTAATTATTTAATTTATCTTAGATTTATTATTTTTTTACATATCTCTAAACTTTAAAATTTTATACAAATATTCCAAAAATGTATCTTTTCGCTGTAGCTATTGTAGTTATATTGAGAATTATATATATATTTATTTTTTATTTTATATTTTTTTTATTTTATATAATTTTATAATTATATTAACAAATTTATTTTATATAAATCTAAAATAAAAAATACTTTGAACAGGATCCAAACAATCGTATTCCTTTTCCTGATAAACTATTGTAGTTTTCTTGAGAATATGGTATCGATGATAATAGTTGTCGCTATTCTAATACCTAATATTACCTTAAAATAATAAACTAAAATTATTAATATAAAATATAAAAGTATAACATAAATATATGTAAATATAATATAAGAAAATAGATAATTAATAAAAATTAAAAAATAATAATATTTATATTATATTAATTATATATAATAACATTATATATTTTATTATTAATATAATAAATAATAAAATAAATATAATTATAATATTATATAATATTATATAATAAGATTATATATATATATAATATATATTAATTACCGATATAAAATTAATAAATATATATAATAATAATATAAATATAATATAATCATATACTAATATAAGTAAAATATAAAAGATATAATATACTATATATATAATAAAAATATTAAACAAATACTAGTCTAAAATAATATATATAATATTATATTAATCATATATAGTAAATATATAATATTATATTAAAAAATTATTATTATTATAGTATTTAAATATACATAAAATTTATATATAGATAATATTAAAATATATTAATATTAATAATAAATATATTCCTTTATATACCTCATATATACCTTATTATATTTATATATATAAATAAAAGCAAAGAAAATACAAAGCAAATAAATAATAATTGAAAATAATATTAATAAAAAATTTCATAACTTTTTATCAAAAAAAATAAATAAAGCAACCAATAAAATCAATAATAAGCAAAACAAATATGAAAATAAATGAAAATAAAAACAATAATATAATATAAATATAAACATATATCAAAACAAAATTAATTAAAAAATATAATAATAATATATACAGCAAGGAAATACCTGTAAGGAGAGATTATAGAACGAGAAAAATATATAAAATTAATGACATTGTGAATATATATATAGAAAATTAATAAATATACAATATATTAAGAACAGAAAAATATGCATAAAATTTGACATTGTGAATATATATAATCGTCATAGTTCACAATATATATATAATAATATTTTATAAGTTATATAATAAATATATAATTTAATATATATAATAATTGAATAATAATAATTAATAAATAATATACATGTAATATGATATATAAAATAATACAAATAAATTAAATAATGAGTATTAATTATATATTATATTATTGATATACTTTAATTATGTATCTGAGATTGGAATTTATCTCAGGAAATCTCAAAAGAGATTGAGATATTTTTTAGCATTTAATATTTAATTGAATAAAGATATACTAGAAAATGTGGAATTGTATTTTAATAAAATTAAATGATGAATAATATTTAAACATAAATCTGGAAATAAATGTAAATATATATCTGAAAATATTATTTTAAATCTTGAAATAATATTAGATTTAGTTTTTCAATGAGTCAAATTCTTTAATTTACATTTAAAATATATTTATATCAAAGTTTGTGTTATTTTTTTTCATAGGAGTTGAAATATATATATTTACAGTTACATTAGTAGATTAAAATCATCAATGATATATATTATTATTACTAGATGGGAGGCGCTTCTTTGAGAGTGATTGATTTCATTACATATTATATTAATAAACTTCCAAATATATTAATATAATAATATTTATATATATAATTTAAATAACAAAATATATATTATTAAATATAATATGAAATATAAAAAAAGATATATAATTGTATAACCTAAATTATAAAAATATATAAATATATATATATAATATTTATATATACTTAATCAGGTAAAAAGCAATAACTCCAATCTCTCTCCACATGAAAAATTCATTTAACAAAATAAAATATTAAACGTTTCCGGAAACTACTAACTATAGAAAGAAGGAAAGAACTATAATATAATACTTTATTAATCATTAGGCATAATTATCAGAATTCAAAAACAGTACATATATATAAACAATAGAAATTTCAAATTACATAATTTGAGAGTCATATTTGAATAACAAACAAATATAACCGTACCATTGCAATAAATACTGGAACTACAAATTAGTAATATAAAGTAGACGTAGCTCTCCAAACTCAAATGCTAAGGCATCTAAAAGAATAATTAGAACAAATTAATTATAAAATTTAACTTAATAATAGAAACATGGGTAATTAATTAAAACTTGGTTCAAAAGTGGTTCGGCTTAGTGCAAAACAATCTTTGACCAGTTAGCCGTAAACTGGTTATTAATTCGTATTATAACTATTTCAGGCATAAACTCAGAGACATAAACATTCACTTCTTAGATAATAGTAGAAGATTTTAAAAAAATTGCATGTTTACATAAATATAATTCACATTAAAAAAAACACAGCATATAGTGTATATATAGTATATATGTAAAATGATTCAAATAATATAAGGATTTATATGACGTTGAAGATGTACCAATTATTATTATGTAATATCTTATCTTTGGATCTCAGATATGACTGAAATTGTAAGGAACATTTAATGTTTAATTAATAAGGAATGTAGGATTCTATACTGTAGTGGGAATGTATCCCATATGTTATGAATGATGGCTGGTTGAATTCAACATTCTAGTTATTTTGGTACGTGTTGATGGACACCCCGTGTTCATTCGTCCTCAAATAAGAATTGGCGCTTAAAAGCTCTAATCACGAAATTATTAAGACAGCATAATCTCCAGCTGTTCACAAGAATCTATAATATTATTTGGGAACGAAGACGACACATAAGAGTACTGATGTTACGTTTATGTTGCAAATGATGGAAAATATTTTTACACGAAGAAAGAAATTAAATTAAATATTCAACTGGGGGAAAAAGTCTCGCAGAAGGGAAGTTAGCTCTTTTCGTTGTTTTGTGAAAATATGTTCATAAGTAAGTATTTTGTTCATTTGTAAGTATTATAGTGCCAAGATTAATTTACCAGCTGAAAAAATACGATACTTTTCAAATTCGATTTTTGATACAGTTACTCAAATTGAAGCTTCTCGTCCCAACAAATTTTTACTATCAAGTTTTAATCCTTTTCCAACAAAATAATTTTATTATTTTGATCTCCAAAAGCTAGATTTTAGTTATTTGCTTAAAATCTCCTTATAGTAATGTATCCGTCTTTAATTATTTTAAATACCTGACAAAGGCTTAGGTTTCGTTCTCATGGATAGAACCGAGTATAATGAATGGTTAAAATGCTTTAATGTCATTTCATGGACACCACTAAGTTCACCCCTATTTTAAATAAGGACCCCTTGATACATAAAGAAATGTCCCTATTATAGTATCCCATTCTAGCAGTCTTTTTAATACCATAATTATAAATTAGCAAAAATTTTTGGTCCATTTTTGACTACTTATTGCCCAATAAATGAATTTTACTAGTAGAAAAATATCTAACTTATAAGGAATTGGTTAACTAAAATATTGATGTGAATAAGCCTTTTTATGTCAAGTTTCGATGTTGAATCTTTATATAACAATATCCTGTTAAAATAGTGCCATGGTTTCTTTCTTGATGAGATCACAATCATTTTTATCCAACTGAATCACTATTTTTAATGGTTTAATACATGCAGTAATTAAGACTATATCTACATTGGACTATCTCAAGATACCTAATTTTTTCTTTTATAATACCTTTATATTCAACAACACCGTATTCCGTTGGCCTGGGATCCCCTTAGCGTCGACCCTAGCTAATTCATACTTAAATTCATTTTGTAAAAAGTTCTGCGTTACTATATAAGTCCCTCATTCAAACCAGCTGCACTACAGAAGATTTATGGATGATATCTTATTTCCTTTTTTATCAAACCAAAGATAATAAAGTTTTACCTTTTATTTTTCTAATAACCCAATTAAATAATATTATACTTACAAGAGAAGAGGAGGTATCGTATGAGCTAACTTCTGCCATATTTGGATCCTATTAATTAAAATAATTCCAATCCTTCCTTAACCCTAGGGTGTAATACCCGAAAGAAAGACTTTTTCAGGTCTAGGAATAAATTTTTTTAAGACAAACCTCTAAGGTAATAATTTCAAATATCTAATTTTGGAATAGAACTAAATGGCAAGTTGATGTTCGTTCCACTTTTCAACATTATGCAAGATCAGGAATTTTTGAATTTTACATGAGGTAGAATTTACATTAATAAAATTAATTAATTATTCATATAAAATTAGTTTAATATAGTATATAAAGATTTTCTCAATATCGTGTTACACAATCTGTCCCGGACTTACCACAGACTTTAGAAGTGATGTTTATATATTAAACTTTACCTGTTATTAATTAGTGAAAACATTAATATTCACTAATAATCATTATCGTACTATATAATTGAATATATTTTTTTGAAGATCGATTTAGTGATAACGTGATATATTAATTTAATATTTCATCTTGGACGCCTGTAGAAATTACCTCATTTTGCAACATTAAATGAACTACCCAATGTGTCTCTTCAGTCCATCAATAATTTTATAATATTAAATTTATGATGACAAGCTGTACTTTAAAAAATGATTAAACTTAATATTGTAGCACAAGAGGCAGAAAAATACCTCCTCGCGCATAATAAAAACAGCGTCGACATCTAATAAAAAAGTCTAATCCAAAACTGGTTGTGTAATTTCAAAACACAAGCCCAATCAATCCATCAGAGGATCATAAATTCAAACATAAACAAACTCGAACACTCTTCCTAATCTACCAAAAATTCTACTTTGATGACTAATACAGCACTAAAGTGATCATTGACCAAATTTAGCAACTGAAGAACATCACCTTGATAATATGAATCAGAATAAACAATAAAATAATACAAAATCTATATACTACATATATAAACCCTCATTATAAATGAGGGATTCTAAGGATTCTTTTAAATGCAATATATGTTTTAATTTAACCTTCACTGTTAACACATAGAATAAGTGAATCATATTGTAGATTTTGTCCTTTGAATGTATTTACCTATCAAAAAATACTAGAATTGTTATAAATAATAAAGATTAGTACAAACAACAATTTTTTATACAATGGAAATCGATGAAAAGCACTATAAAGTAATCTGATGAGGTTATCCTGTCATATATGTTATTTTATAAGTAACCCTTTATATAACATTAATAAATATAAATAAGTGCATTAAAAATCAAATTTTACAATAACCGGCATTCTCGAAGCAATATACGATAGAGCCAACGTCGAAACTAATAATAGACAGAAATATTTAAGAAGTAAAGGAGTCATGTCAAAAACTATGCTCCTCAAATCAATCTAGCAATAATCAGCAGATAATTTGCTTTACAATAAATGGGGATAATATTATTTTTTGAATTGTTTCATAAATATATGTCAACTTTGTTATAATTTAAATGAGTATCATTCTATATTTGTTTATTAGTATATATTAGTGAATGTTTTTTTTGATTCTTGATTTAAATTGCATATATGTATTTATATATAATATAATATATATAAGTATCTTTACACCTACGATTGATGTAGAATATTAATTGAAAATTCTTTTGTCGCTCACTTATATTTTTGATTAAATGTATTTTATCATGGTGTGAGGCTCTGGTATATGCTATATTCCTGATTAATGTTTAAAGATGACGAGAACTATAAAGCCTGGATCAGCACTTCTAATATTTATAATATAATTTAATATATATATATTATATATATATTAATATAATATATAATATATATATACTATAATATTTTTTATTATATAATACATTATATATATATTATTATATTTTATATTTAGATTATATAATATTAATAATCAGATGGCCTGGTACTTATACGGGGAAGCACTAAGGAGGCTCGGCCTCCTCTAAAAAAACTATAAATTGCTAACTAAATTTGTAAATATCAATTTTCTAATCTTACTATTTTTATTTTACTATTAATAAATAATTGTTTAAATATGTTGAAAGCAAAGATACGAAACTAAATTTTAACAATAAGATCTTAATTATTTCTCATTTATGCGAATCATATATTATTTCAAAGATCATTGAATACCTGGAGGAATTTCGATTTGTGCTCCAATGAAATGCATAATTATAATGTTTCAAAACACTGGTTGTCATAGCAACGTGAAAAAATTAACCTATTTCTCATATATTTTAACTGTCTAATTTTATGAGTGGATCTTGCTTCCCATCAAATGCCTTCCTCTGCATAATATTTGGCAAGAATTCCTATAATAAATTTTTCTTTTAAAACAATATTAATAACCTTACTATAATAATTAATTAATATATTATTAACTATTTATAAATTAATATATATATTATATATAATATTATATTTATTAATATATATAATTTTATATATATATATAATTATATACTAACTATATATATTAATATAATATATATACTTATATAAATATATATTGAGAGAGAGATGAAGAGAGATAATGCATGACGAGAGAAGAGAGATATCATTAGAGATCATCATGAAGTAGAAGAATGAGATGAGATAGAGAGAGTAGAGAGATGAGGAATGAAGAGAGAGAGAGGAGAGAGAGAGATGAGTAGAGATGAGATAGAAAGGGCTGTATGATGAGATGAGAGAGAGGAACTGAAGTAGATAGAGATGAATGAGAAAGAGAAATTTACTAAAATTTATATATTTTTGTTAATAATTTTAGTAATTGTAATTTTGAATCTTTATAATAATAACCATTTCTGTGATAAAACTTAGAAATTTTTCAAATGGAGTAAGGAGGAATTAAAAATAAACCTTAATTTATCGAATAAATATAATAAGAACACGATTATACATATTATCCCTATGTCTTAGTTTCATACAGTAAATTAAATAATCAAATTAAATCTTAAACAATTGTTACAACCTTTACAAACAGGAAATCATAAACATTTTCGCTACGATAAATGCAGGACAGGTGGGCCTTGGAGGCAAAGTTCAGTTCTTTAAGGATTCTACGGCAGGCAAGATGCTAAATTATATATATTATCAAACTCAGCTAAAAAAGAAAAAGCACATTATTTCTTAGACTGTATAGATGTTCATTATTTCATTTATTTATTTATTTATTTTATTATATAATTAACCAAAATAAAATTATTTAATAAAATATTCTGAGTATATCCACTTCCATAACAGTTCTCTATTTAAGCATTATAATTGAGTTTTTATGGAATCTTAGTTTCCTTATCAAATCAAATTAGAATTTAATAATATATGAATTATTATTTATACCGAAAATGAGCAAGAGTATAGAGGTAAATTGTCTTATTTATTATTTTTATTCTTAAATAAACAGAGAGTTTTAATTAGATTTTTAGATCAGGATAAAAAAACATTGTTAAATAAAAATAAAATTTACACGATAATATGTATTTAATATATATCCGCTTGAAATATTGTTCTCGTTATTTTTGGAGAAGGTACTGAAGCCGTTACCAATTTATAATTGAATAAAAAAATAGGATTATCAATGGCTGATGATGCTTACACTAATATTTGTTTTTAAATTTTACATAATCTTTCATTTAATACATGTAATGTATTTCTTTCAGAATGATCCTATTTCACATAAAAAATAAGAGAATTTTATCATAACTGCAAAATTTAATGAATATCTTCATTTCATAATAATAATCTCGTGCTAAGCACGAGTAGCACGAGTGTAGTGAGTCGCCTCTGATATTAATATTACTATATATAAATTATATATATCATTTATATTTTATTATATATAATAATATATAATAAATAATATAATTATTTATATATATAATATAATATTACTTTTTTGAATATTTATATATATTATATACTATATTATATTTATATGATATATTATATTTTATATATTTATATATTCATATATACTTATATATATTATATAACTAATCTATTTAATATATATATTATATTATAATCTACTTTTATTATTATACTATTTATATAAATATCTACTTATATATATATAATATAATATATATAAATATATTATTAATTATATAATATCATTCAGAGGCGACTCCTTGCACTTCGTTTGCCTACTTCAGTTCTCAGCACGCAGTTAACATTATACAATTGATCTATTTTTGCATAATCTTCGTGATTACGTATATAAAAATTCTCTTATTTTGCTAAAGTTGGTCAAATAAATGAAATATATGCAAAATTAAAACGAAAAAGGTAAGTATAACCCCTATTAAATAAACGCTTTTAACCCATCAAAAATTTGGCGGCAGTCAATGCCCATTATCTGGATGGCTCGGAGAGGATCTGATGAAGTAGAAGGAGATCTTACAGGAGACAAAATATATCTGGAATTGTAAGTAGAGAGTAGTATTTAGTTTGACAATTTAAAAGAACTTATTATATAATATTAAATTAAAATTTAAACAATATAATTTTAATATATTTAGTATCTTATAAATATATATATTATAACAATAAAATAATATAGAATCAATATAATAACACCTTTATTTATATAATAATAGATATATAATATAATATAGATAAGATATAGTTGAATATATTATATATTTATATTATTTTATATTTATACTATATATATATATATATATTATTATTATATATATATATATTATATATATGAGATTTTTATTATTATATATTATAAATTATTATAGATCAATATAATGATATAAATTCATATATTTACTGTTTATGTAATAGATCATACAATGTTAAAATATCTGTGCTATATGAATATACAATATATATATATATATATATATAATGCTGACCCCGCCCATCGATTCAAACTACTATTCTCTATCTCAATACTATAACTTTCCCTCCAGAGTTTTAATATGCACGCACTATATTCCAACCTGTTCGCAAAAATAAGGAAGCCGCTCTGATCCTTCTAACATCGCCCTAATAGCTCTAACTTGTAATCATACTAAGATCTCTTGATTACACCTACTCAAACTCTCATTTCTTAGCCATTCTGAAAGTCTCATTCAACTATACTTACCCGAGAATCGCCAGTACGCTATTCTGGCGCTCGAGGTAATCTACTGGCAAGAGCTAATACTTTCCTATCTAACTATTTAATGGTTATTCGTCCTCTAGAAACAACGGTAGGAGACTTGTGTGGGGCGCATTGAACATTATCCAAGTGACATTTGACGGGTATGGCTACGTCGTCTACTGCTCTCAAGCCCCCATCCTTGGGTAATTCTCATCCCTCTTATGCTTACTTATGTCTAGTTTATTTTCAAATCGCTCAATATCGGTGTTTGTTCGATGGGCGACTCTTCTTTTTCTATTTCAATAGTATGAGCTTATACATAATGGGAGTGGATAGGACTACAAACCGACTGTCAACTTTCATTAATGAATACTTCTAGTCCTGCTCAAATCTAATCTACTAATCCCACTCGTATATGCCGATGACTCGACCTCATCTTCAACTCATTTCAATTCTAGAACTCTCTTTATTACTTCTAGAATTGCATCATCGTAATATAACTTAATCTAACCGATTTTCTATTAAAATAATTACTCGCTGACCTCGGATATAAATTTCCGTGGAGTGGGTCGTCTAATCAAACTTCTAATTATAGTGAAAAGTAATCAAAATATTCTTTAATAATAAATATACAATAAAATAACTATCAATAACTAAATAGTTGTAATTAATAAATAAACTAAAACAAATTAATTTTTAAATTCAACATTATAAATATACAGAATAAGGAAAGAGGAACGAAGATTTCCCTATTATGAGACAAAAATTAATATAAATCATTATAAAGGCAATAACAATAATAACAAATATAATAATAATTTTATTTAAATACTATGGAAACTCACAAATTCACACGGTTGCCTAGGCGGCCTCTCATATCAAATGAAACTGAGAGTCGTTTAGGCTGACGAGACTTTTGTTTACCTCTTAACTTCAGTTGCATCATGCTATACAAGTGGTCTCATCACCACCTTGTATGGTTAAAGTACTGTTCTCATATCTGGGTGGGGTGACTATATAGGATTCACAGGCTTTTTGAGCACATAAGAGTCGAGAATCAAAGTGCCCAAAGACTTCATTTAATCTAGTATATCTGCACATTTCCAGATTCTCTTGACCCTCTATCATGCGCGCGATATTTTAAATTATAATCTTACTTTTATATATAGGTAACAATGCGGCAGGTGCTCGAGGAACTTATCACTCAGCGTACCACCACCTTTCAACGACGCCTCAGTAGCACAAAGGAGAGTGCTTGTAGTCGGCGCATGAGTTTTGTTGTTGATATGTAAACTCCAGGACATTGTATGCGCTGCGGTTGCTATCCTTCTTCCTGCCACCCTCTTCGTGCTCAGATACTTCTCTTTCATCTCTTGTGTTCCCTGGCTGAATTTAATCTCCTCTCACTTTAACCCCTGCGGTTCTGTGCTTCCCTTGCGTAGTTTTGCCTCTATCGGTCCCATAAAACTCGAAGTTCTGAGCAAAATAAAATCGCCCATCTCACTTGTAATTAAGGGTCATACTGCCCAGTGAAGTGTAGCGTGACAACTTGTAAATTTATATATATATATATATAAAAATAAATATATATATTATCATA
The DNA here is from genome assembly GCA_015478945.1 of Trachelipus rathkii. Classification (NCBI taxonomy): domain Eukaryota; kingdom Metazoa; phylum Arthropoda; class Malacostraca; order Isopoda; family Trachelipodidae; genus Trachelipus; species Trachelipus rathkii. Next base: position 14,411 of record JABUQX010077566.1, on the reverse strand, counting down.
ATAGATATAATATATATATAATATAATATATATAATAAATATAATAAAAATAATATATAATTATAATGATATATAATAAATTGAATATAAATTTGTCACTATTAAAAATGAATTTTTAATAATACAGTGTCAACCCACACCAATTAAATCATCTAACGGGCCCGTAACAGTAAATATGCGTGCTTAAAAGAACTCCCTAAATATAAATATAAATTAAATACTGAATAATTGCTAATCATTTTTATTAAAAGAGAGAAGTGAATTTAGAGAGTAAGATGAATTGAGAGTTCATTTAAATATGGTGAGGTAGAGAATATGAAGTAACTGAAGTCGCCATCTGAATTAATAACAGTATATATTATTAATTATATAAATTATATATATATATAATTATAATATATACTTAATAATTATTATATAATAATATATATAAATAATATATATAAACTTATATTATAATATTAATAGATATATAAATAATAAAATAATTATTATTAAAATATAAATATAATTAATATGTATATATATAATATATGAATATTAATAAAATAATATAAAATAATATATAAATATATATAATATATTATATATAATTATATTATTTGAAGTTGACTTACCCCTATGTTGAGTTTTTATGCTCTAACTGATTAATAAAATTTATAGAATAAATTATTATTAACAATTAATATATTATAAATATAACACTAATAACATAAATTAATTAAATAATAAAATCAAATAATATAATAATGAATAAATACAATAATATATATAAACAATAAATATATATTAATTATTTATAATAATATAATAAATATATAATATATATTAATTAATCAATTAACCTAATTATTATTATATTAATATAAATAGTGACTAATATGAAGAATTTCGAAATATATTCTGGACAAGAAAATCGTATATAATCGATATTTGATTACAAATATCGAGGAAACGCATTTGGGAATGAACTGGATGTTGTGACATGGGCTATATTATTATTCCTATTGAAGGCATTATTTTGTACACGTTCAAATTAATAATATACTATAATAAAATACTAAACGGTCCAAAATTTAATCATCTAAGAGAACGTATGAAGTGAGTGCCATCATAATTTATTTGTTATACTATACTAATTATATAAAAAAAATGTTGATTTCAACTATTGTGAATAAATGGAATGATATAGAGATGTATTAGGCATTCTTTGCAATACATTATTGTTATCATAAGTAAGTTTAAAGATATTGTGAAAAGTGTATATGAATAAAAAATTTAAAGTTTACAGTAAACTAGATTTTATAGTTGTATCAATAGCTATTAAAATAATTGTCTTCCTTGGTGATTTAGTAAATTACGATAAGAAAGAAATATTACGAAAATAAAGATAGTATAAATAAAAATATTTAAATTCTTTTAATAGAAACAATTTTAATTGGCAGCACTTTTTGAGGTCTCAAAAATTAGTAGTTTTCGCAAAAAATATTATTGGATTATCACTAATTATTTTTTTTAGATTACATTACCACAACATAATCAATTGAATATATTTGTATCTATATATATGTGAATTCTTATTATACGACACTATTGATTTATTCATCAATAAATATTGTCATTTTGACTTTATATTTAATAAAATTAGTTGCCTTTACATTTTTGAATTGTTATAAGGCAACATGATTAAATGCAATATAACATTCGAGGAAGTATCTGCAATAAGGTTATGGACAAGGAGTGAGAGTGAATTTAAAAACTTAGTTATTTCCGTAAGTCATAAGAAAATATACAAATTAATATAAGAATTACAGACAATACAATACATATCACTAATATATAATAATAAACTAATAATATAAAATTAATAAATAAATATATAATAAAAATAATAATTATAAACAAAATAAAAAATATACTTATATATATACAATATAATATTAAAATAAAAAAAAAAAAAAATAATAAATAATAAAAAAAAATACAAATCTATCAAATTATCAGAAAATATAAAAAAAAAATTAAGAATAAAATACATAAAACATACCTGAATATCCACCACGTACACCTATATTGTTGCGTCTGAAGAGACATTTACAAATCAAATAAATATTTAACATATATATAAACGGACTACATGAATGAATGTCAAATCGAGAACCCAACTTAAAAATAGGGAATATTACGATAATTATAACCCTATTATAATATTAAAGGAAGTGGCTACAAAACGATGGACAGAGGTACGAGAGAGAAAAAAAAGGCAGATGAAAATTCAAATTCATTACACTCCAGAGAGGGGAATGGATTCAGGTAATAATAGAAACCCTCCCCGCGGAAGCAACTCCTCAAAAAGAACAAAAGTAGACGGTAGATATCCTCAGAACCCATACCCCGAAGAAAGGAAAAGAGATTTAGCACCACATCACATAATAGTACAATCACCTAGAGAGCACTGAATAAGAACCCCAGATAACATCTACTGACATCGGGGTCAGGAAATAAAAAAGCGCGATGAAATGAAAACATTTTTCAACTGCATTGTATAATTAAATAAAAATAAAATAATATTAATAATATATTCCCCAATAAAAAAAATATAAATCCCAAGAAAATTATTTAATTCCTATTTTTTTTCATTGGTGAAAAAAATGTTTCAAATATTCAATTTCCGTAATTCATTTGTAGATCGAATGCTAAATGTGCAAATTATGATTTAAACAATATAAAAATAATAAAACTAATAAAAAAAATTAATAAAATAAAAATAAAAAATAAAAAAAATTAACAAAAAAAAAATACAAATAATTTTTAATAAAATAAAAAAAAAAAAATAAAATTAAAAATAAACAAAAAATCAACAAAAAACTTAAAAATAAAAAAATAATAATAATTTTAATAAAATATAAAAATAAAAAAATAAAATAAAAAATATAAATCAAGATGATACAAAAAAAATATAAAATAAAAAATAAAATAAAAAAAAATATAAAAAATATTAAAAAAAATAAAGAAAAATAAATGCTAGGAAAGCATAAATAATAACAACTAGTCAAGTGCCATATTCTTACTAAAAAGAAATTTAATTCAGAAGTAATATTCTTAAGGACAGATCAATATCTTATAAGCGACAAAATCTCAGAAGACTTAGGACGCAATTAAACATTACATTCTGCATCACCAAAAAAATATAATAATAAAATATGATCAATTGAAATAATAAAAAAAAAAATTATTAATAAAAATAATACGGTTTAAATAAAGATAAAAAAAAAATAATATTATTAATTACTAAAAATATAAAAAAATAATTAAAATAATAAAATATTAAAAAAATATGATAAAAAAATACAATATCGATATAATTAAAATATATATATACTTATAATAATAAATAAAATAAATATATCGTAACAAATTAATATTAAATAATTATATTAAAAAATATATAAAATTAAAATAAGAAAAGTAAAGAAAATGGTGCTAAGATTTTAACTCTTCCGGAAATTATATTAAAAATAAAATATTATATAGAATGTTAATACTTATAATACAGGCCTAAAGAAATCGATATCACACTACAGAATCATACATTACATACTAACAAAATTGCTCTATTTGTTGTTACATATTTAATTTATCGCAGTCAAATAAAAATTAACTATTATATTTTTCAATTGTAATTATATTAAAAAAAATAAATAATTAATATTGATTATAAATATTAAAAAAAATTTTATAACTTTAAAATTTTTATACTAAATTATTAAATTAAAAAAAAAAGATTATTGATAAATTATATTAAAGATGGGAAAATAAAAATTATAATATGTCATTATCTCGAGATTCACAACTATAATTTAAAATTTATAATATTACTTTGAATAATTTAAAACAATATGTAGAATCTTTGACAGCAAATCCAAATTTCATAGCTTTGCGTTCGAATTAAGTAAAGTAATACTTCTTAAGAAAATAAAATATACATAATTCAATGATGATAATAAAAGTAATAATTATTTTATATGTTTTTTTATAATATGAATAGTAAAATAGTCTTTACAATTACAATAAAAGCTTTTACCCCAAAATAAAATCAGATATTCATAATTTTAAAACCGACTTAATAACCTAAATAAAATTAATTCAAAGCGAATGGCTACAACTTATACAATTTTATGAAATTCACCATCAAAACTGGGAATTGTGTGAGTGAAAATTATATTACACAATTTTTTCAACGATTGAATATATTAATAATTATGTATATTTAATGTTGAATTAGTTATTATTTATATTAATAAGTTTATATTAATATATTATTTTTTTTTATATTTTTTTTATATTTTTTATATTTATTGTCAACTGCAATATGATGTATTTTGGAATAGATAGCAATAATTTAAATTTTAATTAATTTTTAAATAAAAAATAGTATTAAAATAAACCATATAATAAATTATCAACAATAAAATACTAGCCTAATCGAAATAGCAAATTTTAACATCTAAAGCTACATCCTATTATAAAATAAATGAGTATAGAGTAAATTAAGGCATATTGAATTTTATAACTCGAAATTGTATTTAATTTTAGTTTCTGGTTATATGATCCCACATATTTTTCATGGATATAGACCAACCGTAGTCTAAAGTACCAAATAAAATAAATTACATTAACACTTTATTCATTCTAAAGATACAACCGAAGATATATATCACAAAGCTGAGAAATATGTTCATATTATTATATCTGAGTTTATGAAAACTTCTCGCCGTAAAATAAAAATTAAAGAAATATTAGAATACAACTGACAGGAAACCCAAAAGACTTTTCCGGGAGGAAGTACCTTAGTGTAGAGTAACATGAGGCGAGAGTTGGAATTTTAGGTTGATGTTGCATGCCAAGACCTTGTACTTAAAAAAATAGCTGCTTTCATGGCAAAACATATAGAGCCTCATTCGCATTATAAAGATTTTCCCATTTAAAGTCTACTACAAAGCTATTACAATATTAATAATATACAGTTATTATATTAAAAATCATTAAGCTACTCTATTCTCAACTATATTGTTGGTCATTCATCAGCTCCTTAAGTTGTTGCTCACTAAAAATATCTTCCTTTATTTTATAGGGTCATTATATTACTTGGATATTAGTTTTACTATAATGTATATAAGTAGAATCTACCAGTCTATTCTATACCAATTTGTAACGATTTATTTATTCACATAATCCTATGCCTTTAATATTATAAGGGAGAACAGGCTTATAGTTTATGAGAAAATCAAAAAACAAATAGGGAAGTATAAAATGATCATATATTTCTATCATTAGAGTCTGAAATCGTTGTGGCCACACTTCTTTATCATGATAATGAATGTATTCTAATATATACTGACTTGTCCTCACTCACAAAGAAAGCAATAAAAATTTGGATAACCTAGCTGCTTTCGAAGTAAAAAAATTGACTACGACCTTTAGATCACCAACATATTTTACCAACATGATCCTTCATACATAATTTTTTTGGCAACAGAAGCTTCATACTCTCATATGCTTTCCTTCATGTAAGTGTGCATTTATTGCTAAGTAAGGAGGATACAGTGAAGGGAATACAATCTTATTATCCATGTGGAGTATAAGCGCTTTCAAAACTTAAATAATTTTGGAAAAGAGTCCAATAATCAAGTCATCCACTCATGCTTGTTAAATATGAATTATCTTAAGGTAAAAACTATAATCATCACATAAATTACATTCATTACCTATACACAATGCCGTATCTCAAGTGAGAAAAACTTTCAAAACCACAATGCCTGTCATGATAAAAACAAACTTTAGTCTCTTATTGAGGAGAAGATTTCATCCATTTAACCTTGAGCCAAATGGGAGTTTCAGACTTTCCTTTATATTGCAAGTTGTGCCATTCAGCGAGCACAAAGATCTTTCAGATCTCCTATCTGACATACTCAACAAATGTGTGTTCATATTGAAGAGCAAATTAGGCTGAAATGAGTGATTTGGTTCTCAAAGGTCTTCTGGTTACTATTCCATCATCTACCTCATCACTATGACTTTGTCGGTCACCTAGTTATTAAATAAATGCTCATTTTGTTTGGGTAGGGTCAAAGCAAACAGGTATGTCTTCATTATTAGGTGCTGGTCTCATACCAGATGTAACATTAATGATTTAATATTCTATAGTGTTGTAATGTGTTTTTCCAGAATTATAAACAAATCTTGGTCATGCATAAAGTAGCAAATCAGATATGTTTATGATTTATTTTAAATTCTTTCCAAAATCTCGTATGGTCCGGTGGCGCAGCGGATAGCGCGGAAATACTTCTTTCGCCCATCCATGGAGAAGTGTCCTGACGAATGGGTTGCACAATAAAACAAGAGGGGCCCACCTTTTATCCCTGGATCCCATTACTTTTGCAGCCAAAGTAATGTATCAATTGCACTTCCTACATCAATGGACTTAAAAAATGCAGTTGATTTGTGAACGTAATGATTAATTTTTCACCCCATATACAAAGTGGAAAAATTCGAATTGTTTTTTACCAGTTTCTTCTGGCATTATGAAAGTGAATTCTCTCTATCTCTCTCTCTCTCATACTTCTCTCTCATCTCTCTCTCTCTCTCTCTTATCTCTTACTCTCTCTATCTCTAATTCTCATATCTCATACCTTCTTTATCTCTACTCTATCTCTATCTCTATCTCTATCTCTAATTCTCTATTCTATTCTATATATTATATATATATATATATATATATATTAATTAATATATTTAATTATATATTATATATAATATATTATTATTATCTATATATATAATTATATAATTATACATAAATATATATTAATAATATTAATATTTATATATATTATTATATATATTTATATTATAATATTTATTTATATTTATATAATATTATATATATATATTTATATTATATAATATATATATATATATACTATATATATAATTATTTATATATCATTTATTATTATATTAATATATTTATTATATTTTTATATATATAATTAAGAATATAAATTAATATAATTTAATATATATATATTTTAAATATAATTTAGTATATATATTTAATATTTTTATAATTATTTATAATATATATATAATTATATAACAATATATAAAATATATTTATATTTTATATAAATTATTGTTCTAATAATTAATATATATTTATATAATTTAAGTATTTAATTTATATATATATATAATAAACATTAATTATATATTATATTTATAATTTTATAAATATATATATATAAATTAATATATAAAATTATAATATATTTATAATATATATTTATTATAAATATAAATATTATATATTATCAAATATATATATATATAATATATATAATATATTAATATATATATATTAATAATATTTATTATAATTATTATATTTAATATAATATTATAATTATATATATATTTTAATATATTATATATATATAATAATTTATTATTATTTATTTAATTAATTATAATATACTCAGAATGACTATTTAAATAGAACCAACAAATTTTATTTTCGAAATGAATTTTAATCGCTAGGCACACAGAAATTTATGACAACTACAAACGAATGATACTTGTGATATCAATGTCCCAAGCATATACAGCGTGGTATTCTAACTGACAGAGTTAGCCACAAATATGAGACTACGTAATTTATGGTCAATATATTGTTTTTTTTTATAATAGTAGTTGGCTCCTTTATTATTTATATTAGCATAAACTAGATAATTATTTCCGAAATATCATGGGTGTGCAAGATAATTTTAGATTAGATTACTCACGTGGATCTTAAAAAATCATGGTGCGTGATTTTAAGGAAAAATTTGACAAAATTTAAGTCATTTGAATTTGCATAAAAAAAACATGATATAGGTATACATATTATTCAATATGATCTTAAAATAGGTGACAAATCTTTGTATTGTACCAGAATAAAATATCGTAAATAGTCAGATAATAGAAGCCTAAAAGCATCTCAAAACTTCTTAAATTTGAAACTGATTCAGATATAAACTCACAAATTCCTGAGTGTATTAAAAATTAAATACATAAATTTATGTTAAAAATATGATATATCAACCTTGTAATCTATAAAATTAAATTAATTAAATAGAATTATCAATTAGAACTTTGATATTGTTAAAAAAAATAAACGTAAAAATTATACACAACAGAATAAAAGACTCAAAACAATAAGTGATCTTTTTCTCTAATAATATTATATATAATTGTAATTAAGTAAAATAAACTATTGGAGCAGTATCAACGGGCTCTTCGTGACAGGTGGAGTTCACCTAAGCCTTGAGGCTCGTGTAGCTAGATAAGAGGCAGTTTGTCTGCCTGGAGAAGACGGCATTAATGCCCTTAGTTGATGGAGGTCAGACTAACTTCTCAGAAACAATACAAAAATAACAAAAAAAAATAAGACCTTAATTAAGTTTTCGTGATGAAAAGACGAATATACTTGACAATTGATCTTCATTTTAAACATATTAAATGTATATTAGATAATATTTTATTAGTACTGAAAATGTAGTGGACAGTACTTCGTACCACGATAACGTCCATATAATAATTAAATATTTTATAAAACTTATAAAACTTTAATTTTGTGTTACTAATTTACTATATATATAATAAAATATAATAAAAATTATATTAATATTAATAAAAAATATATATTAATAATTAATATAAATAATAATAAAATAATACTAAATAATATTATATAAAAAAATAAAACCCCTAAATAAAAATAATATAAATAAATATTAAAAATAAAATATTAATTAATTAATTAATAATAATAAAAATATACATAACCTATCTACTATATATACATATAATAAAATATAAATATAAAATATAAATAAATAATATTATTATAAATTATTTCTAAATGTTGACTAGATAATACAGTATAATGACTAAAGATGAAAGCAGAAGCAAAACTTAGTTTTGCAAAGTTTTAGTCCGAACTCGTGATCTTAACTTGCATTGAACATTTAACTTGCGAGGATAAACTTTGAACTTTTATGAATGTTAATAAATCAAATAATATTTAATAATAGTCAAAAGATTAAATTTGTTTGTAAATTAATTAATAATATAATTATAATTTAATACAATAGCTCTCTCTCTCTTCTTCTCTCATCTCTCTCCATCCCTTTCCTCTCCTCTCATCTCCTCTCTCTCTCTTCTCATTCTAAACTCTCTCTTTAAGCAACATCAATAATGATAAAAAAATAGCGAGAACAACAGTTGTTGTTAGGTAGTTAGTGTTCAATAATTTATATAGTATACCTGTTAGTTCGCCTTATGATGAGAATATACTCAGTTTGACCGGTTGCTTCATCCCTAAAACTTACTAGCTTTGTTAGTATCTCAAACAAAGTGCTAGGTGCATACCCACAATAATACAATATCTGTAATCGTGGAAAGTAAAACTGGAGGTACCACATCATTGGTCCCCTTACTCAAACAGTAATACATAGAATTAATGGGGCTAAGAAAATGTTGTCTTAAGACATCTAATACTGATAAAGCAGTTCTCGTTCCTGTGCTATTATTGTAGGTTACTGGCGTTACTTCTGCACTAGTAACTTTCGAACTTGATAATAAAAGATTAGAAAATCTGTAGAGATGAGATAGAAAGAAATGAATAAACTTATGTGGTGCAAATCAATATGGTGAGTACATAGTGACGTGAATATGGTCTGGTAAGATAATAACAAAAGGAATACGAATAGAGATAAGGATAGGGGCCCTTATGTGATTTGCTGGGGTATAAAAAGAAACGAGCTGTCTTTGGGCTAATGCTGGACAAACTTTCAGCTGACAAAGAGTTATGTGTTGATTTTAGTGATATGAGGTACTTTGTGGAATGATAGAGTTTCATCTTGTTATGCGAAGTAGAAATATCCCATCCTAGCAGAATAATCAATATAGGGAGGAAGGAAAAAACTAAACTTACTGTTTATAGATTGCACTAACAAAATAAAATAATAATCATCTTCTGTCTTTGCGCTATCGAATCCCCTGCAATAATGTGCTTCTTCTTAATATCTAACTTCATTAACTAATTACTTCATATTGTTTTAATCCTCCACGTTCTTAATCTATTAAAGTTAATTGGAATCTATCATTTTAACAGGACGAACTTGGATGAACATGTCTCAGGCAATTTCTAAATCTTAGTATATCATCCAGAGTTGACTTTTCGTACGAAAACGCTTTAACTTGTGATGTCTTTCTATCATCTCTCTGACTCCTTGTTCCATTGTCATCGGACATTTATCGGTAAAATTCTTTTTGCACTGTTGGCGCATAGACATAAAACGCAGCCTTTTGATAGAAGTACTTGCAAAAAATCTTTAAGCTTCATAAACTTCCCTTTTAATTCCGTGTATCATCATACTCCAAGTTGTCCATTCTCTCGAATTCCTTTCCAGGTCGAATTCTTATAGCCAGATGTAGGCAGTACGTGCTAACGATCAACCTATTAAAATCTACCAAATAAGTGGGAGTTCCACAAGTTCATGTCATATCCCAAACTCAATTTTTGGCAACTGTTCCAAAAACAGTGACGTTTATGTTTCTTTCTTACTTTTATACTTTTTTCCACCACTTCTATCTCGGTTTCACATCCACCTCTTCCATTACCCTTTCTTTCGTATTTAGAAAATGAAAACTTCTCTCACTCGAAACATGCAGCTAGTCAATAAGCTATGCTAGGTTTTTGGAGCAACTGCACCTCTTTGATATTCTGTCTGCAATTAATTTCCTGAATATTCTAATGATTAGTAGGAAGAATAATGTTGTTATTAAAATACCTCACAAAAACATGTATAGTTCCTTTATCTATATCTACAATAGAACAATTCACTTCTCACACAAATGATTTAATAACAATCTTCATTTAAACACAACAGCTCGAACTTCTGATCGCCTCCAACAAACAGTTTTTTGTATGCATTCATTCTTCGTGATAATATTAGCAAAGTGACATCATCATTATTTCCTTTCTAAGAAAGCTTCTAAGCGAGGTTGGGTGTTCGGAAGCGCATTCCGAAATTTCTTCAACCCACCCTAACTGTTTGATTTCTTCATTAGCGTGGTAGCGCTCTCCCTTTGTTAGTGGAGTATGCCAACACATCTCAGGTTGTTCCAGAAATTGTAGGGCGCATAGTTTGGAAGACGTCAATGAGCATGAGAAAAAAATTAACGATAGGACCACAGTACGAAAACAATAGTTTATATATTAAATATTAGGACAGAACTGATGATGGACACTATTTTTATAATAAATCTTAGTATGATTTTCTGACCACAAACACATAAACACAAACACACCAAACTACACACACACACACACCACAACACAAAATATATATAGTTATAATATATAATATATATATTATATTATATATATTTTAGTTATATAACTTAAAAAAAATGTTATAACGAGTTTTTCTAATAATTTTCTTATTATTATTTTACTTATATATATATATAATATATATATATATATATATATATATATATATATATATATATATGGGTGGGTGGCATTGCATGTACATGTTATCGTATTTTTGGTACAATGAAACATGAATCTAGATTAAAAATTAATAATAAAACAGTTTTTTAATAATAATTTAAAAAAGTAAAAAAAATATATTTAAATTTTGAAAAACTAAAAATCTAAAAAGAAAAAAGGTAATTTAATAATCAAACAAATTTTTAATAAAAATTTTTTAATTTTTTAATACAAATTTTAATATTTAAAAAAAAAAATAGTTAGCGTTAAAAGAAAAATATAAAAATTACTAAAGCTACAGTTTGAAAAACAAAAATTATATTAAAATATAAATGCTGCAGCTTTAAAGAAAATTAAATTAAGTTACAACTTAAAAGAATACGGAGTACTATGTATGATGTTATAGAAATGACGTCATGTACATGGTTCAACAGGATTTGGTAATGCAAACATTTGTTAGTTATGTTTTTCGTAAGGACATGTGTACTGGTTATGTTAGGCAAATACTAGAGGTTTAGTAAACGATATAAAATTTAGTAAAGTTCCAGCTTAAATGAAACTATATTTAAATATTAAAGTTAACGCTTACAAAGAGGAAACAAGATAAAATAAAAATAAATATTAAATATGTGGAAAAAATTAAAATATAAATGTTACAGCTTAAATGAAAATTAAATTAAATTAATGCTTGAATGAAAACGGAGCACTATGTATAACGTCATAGAAATGACCTCATGGGCACCAGGATTTGGCTATGTGTGCATGTGTTTGTTTGTTATATTTTTTGTAGGGACATGTGTATTGGTAATGTAGGCAAATATTAGAGGAACAGTGTCAAACAAAAGGCCCGCGGATCGGATTCGGCCCAAAAAGGGTTCCCATCAGGCCCACGGTTTGATTAAAATTATAAAAAATAAAATTAAAGTTAATAAAAAAATCATTACTGTAAGAACTATATTTCATTTATAGTTAATTTCAATTTACAAATATAAAAATCGCATTACATGGCAACTCAGACGCATTGAGTCACCGCTCTACCGCCAGCGGCACGAGATTTCAAGTTCATTCTTGCAAGATTTTTCTTGTTATTGAAACGTGTAGTGATTACGTGAAGCAGCTTAGGTATATTTCATAAGCTCATCCCATCGCAAAATATTATAAATTTCTTTTTAACCATATACCCCAAAAATTCAAAAAAGAAAGAAGATTGATAGTTAATGCAGATCAGCGAACAAATCATGGAAGAATTATAATTTTGCAGCAAATAATGGAAAGCCTACGTATTTAATTTGCCAAAAAAAAAAACAAATTTGTGGTTCCGAAACTAAATATATTGTATAAGTAAAGTGACATTAACAAGATAATTAATATATATACATATTGATATATAATAATAATAGACATTATAATAGACATCCTTATTTATTACACAAAATAAAAATTAAATCCCTAACAATGTTATTAGAAGATGGTAAAGACTAATACTTTGATAAAGAAACAATGTCTGTGACATTTGATTATTAATAATGTTATTTTGTTCTGATGAGATGATGTTTATTAATGAGATGAAGAACAAAGCTAGCAGCGATACTTTATATAATAATGAAATAAATAATAGATAAAGTATATCTTTAGTATAAGTAAGACATAATCTAATTTACATAGACTGAAATGAAATTAAAGTACACATAATATTCTATACATAAGAACCTATATATACATAGAATAGATTTGTGGTAGAGCTATTAATTTATTTTAAATCGTAGTTGAAATATTTAAGATATAAAGATAAAAAATACATTAAACAACAAAAAACATTAATATAACATAAATAGCAATTAAGATATTTTCTCCATGGATTATGTATTATTACACTTTTAAGAACGTAGAAAAATTGAATAAGCATAAATTATCAATACTTCTCTAAATAATTCTCTAGGAAGCTTACAATAATTCAGTATATACTTTCGGAAAGTTAAATTGCGGACTTTGCATTTTCAATAAATTGCTTTTTGCATGTAACAAAGATCATAACAATGTTATACTATACTCCATGAAAACATATTGCCTAAAATATTAGTTAGTTGGTGAGGTAAGATTAATAGTAGTATGAGAATGTGGCATTATTAATATTTAGATAATAAATGTAATTATTAAATATGATAGAGTTATTCCATATAAACGCTATAGATAGGATTTTCAAATATGAAATACTAAACTACAATATTAACTTTAATGTTAATAAATAATTTTCAAGATATGAATATTATTAAAATATATTATATAAAAGATATAAATAATAAATAATAAATAATGGTAAAGATTAATAAGATATTGTAATGAATGTAAGTGTTTAACTACTGAATTGCAGAATCAACTACTCTTCAAATTAAAATTATAGAGAGACCATAAATATATAATAGGTATGTATATATATATCCATATAATAATAATATCATATAAAATTTTCATTACCTAGATATAATAAAGATATCCACTAATCTAACTTATATATGAAATAGACTAATTACAATGTAATTATACTATAATGCATAATATAATAATGTTTAATATATAATGTGATTGAATTTATTAACCTCTTAATAATAATCAAAATAGATTAAAGAATGCGAATAGGATTAAAAAGATTAAACATAAATTAAATAACAAATGATTTGTTAATTTCTTTCTAAAAGTTCTTTTAAAAAGATAAGAATAATCGAAATTATTGGAACCAATAACTCAACTATTTTACCTACCAGAAGTAACATATATAATAATTATAACTATATTTATGATAATAATATTT
>JABUQX010077564.1:42500-50000 GCA_015478945.1 Trachelipus rathkii | reverse complement strand
ACCCCCGATATATATCGTATTCACCAGTATAACCATCACGTATCTTCTGACCTTGTTCCATATACCGATTTAACGACACGTCTTCTTTCTGTAATCGTATCAAACTCTTTCGGTCAATTTTCAAAATATCACGCGGATCTTCTATTTTCGGAGGTTCGTCCCCTCCCGTTAAATTCTTTACTTCAATTCCCAATGCTGCCGATTCAGCTTTTTCCTCAATTGTACAATCCGGTGATTTCGCTCCCTTTATATTTCCAATTATAAGGTCGCATATCGCGTCAGGAAGACACAGCGCTTCGACTTCCCCTTCAAAGTACGGAGTGTTAACGTAAATTCTGGCGTATGGCGCTTCTCTGATCGTATTATCAGCGAGGAGCAAATTCCCCTTCTTGCCGTTTAGTTGCCCCGGATGTACATATTCCTGTTTCACGAGTACACCGCTACACCCGGTATCACGTAATGTTTGTAATGAATAACCGTTAACCGTTCCTTTCGTTATTGGCATGTTATTTCCTTTTTTTCCTATGATATCGCCGCAAGCCATTCTTACAATCGGTATTAACGTTCCATTTTTTAATTCTAGAGTTTCCCCTTCTATACTTTCTCTAATTTCTTGCTCCGACGAATGGTCGTCCACATTCGTGATTATACAAGCGGCGGCTTCTGTACCCTTGTATTTACCTCGCGCGTGGGTGTCCCCTTGATTAAACTTACGTTCGGCGTACCTTCCACCCCATTCCTGTCTCGGTTCTTTCCTCCATCGCGGATCGGTAGTGGTTTTATTATTATAATTATTGGTGCCCATCCGACACTCACGAGCTTTGTGACCTATCCCATTACATTTGTAACATCTTACTTCTGGTGCCTCCGACGCCCAATTTCTTCGTGAATTGTCGGTACTATCTTCATATTTCTTTGCTTTAGATGTAAGCGTACGGCCGTGAGCTCTTAGATAATTATCTGCTTCTTCCACCATAGCTTCTAATGATCTCGTCGCCCTTTCTCTTAGGAATACCGTCAGATCTCTCGGGCATGCGTGCAGAAACTGTTCTACTGTAATGAGCTTTGCTACACCCTCATACGTCTTCTCTGTTCTTGAGAGTTCCACCCATTTATCTAGGTATGTCCTCAGTCTCTCGTCGTTTTCTAATGGTTTTTCTTCCTTGAACTTTTTCCTATAACCATTCTCTGTCAGGTTATATCTTACCAGCAGTGCCTCCTTTAGGGTAGTGTAATTGCTAACAACATCACGAGGTAGTCTGGAATACACCTCTAGGGCGCGTCCAGTTAGTAACGCACTGAGATATAACACCCAGTTTTCTGCGTTCCACGCGTTGTCGTTGGCAAAACGTTCAAATCGTTCAAGATAGCTCCCCATATCATCCTTTCCGTCGGCGAATGGAGGAAGCTTCGGTACCTTGGCTCTTATCTGCAAGCTTTCCGAGGTGTCATTGGTTATCCTTGTCTGATTCGCGAGCTCCAATCTCTTGAGCTCGTGTTCGCGCTCCTTCTCTTTTTCCACTCGTTCTTTTTCTTTTTCAAGAGCTTCTTCTTTTCGCCTCTCGGCCTCATCTTTTCGCCTCGCGGCCTCAGCAGCTCTTTCTTCTGCTATAAAATCTCTGGCCTCTTTGCCTTTCAATCCTAACTCCTGACATAGCTTATGTAACGAGTTATTATCCATTCTTTTTTGTAAGATTTTCAAAGTTTATACAACAATTCCAGTCAGGACGGTGAATTCGTTAGAAGTATCCAGTCAAATTTTCGCTTGAAATTTCCAGTGTATCACTGATCAATCACAAAAACAGGCCCCCAATTTAAGTCTTCGCTTCTCTACTTTCAGAAGCTTTCCCGGACAGGCCGACCAATTTATGTCACAATAAATACGCCCCTGGTACCTTCGTGGCCCACCTACAGATGAGTAGTCTCCTTCTGAAGCAGTTATCTAGGGTCGTGACACTTCCCAGGTCGTAACTGGCTTAATTTCTTCTGACGTTCTTCTGTCTTCCTGAATCCCCGTCAAGTCGTTTGAGCCGTTGTATAGAGGCTTCCTTACTTTCTTCTTAAGTTTCCTTCTGAGCTTCCTTTGGGTCCTCAAGATTTCGCGGGGTCTTCTCTCAGGTTCTTGTTATCCTCCTTTCGTCTTGCAGTCTTCAGTAATCCAAGGTTGTAAGCAGGAAGGTTTGAGTAATGAAATGAGAAAACTAACCTTAACCTTGTCCATCCACGTCAAGCAGTCCAGATACGAAAGAGCGCGAAACAAGGAAATGACACTTATATGAATAGATGCTTCGTCTTTTATATCATTTCTTCTAATTATTGCTTAACTTGTAAATTACTATAAATTTAAATACAGATTCCTTAAAATTATTCAAAATAATTTTACAATATTAAATATTATTACAAAGTTCTTAAAATTATTCGAAATAATTCTACAATCTAAATAATGTTGAATTAATGATAGAATACTCTTTTCTTATAAAAATGATGAAAAGTACTAAACTAATTAAGAAATGTAGATCCTCACTAATAATATGTCCAAAAGCATTCCTAATGATGATAATGCAGCTTAACCTTTATATCTAGATTCAATCTGGATAATATATTAAGGCCTATATTATATAGTATATAATATATATATAATATATATACTATAATATATAATATAAATATATAGTATATGTATATATATATATATATATTATATATAAGCCTATATATATATATAAATATTTTTATGTGAAAATTATATATATAAATTTATATATAATATATTATATATATATATATATATATATATATAATATAAGGCCCTATAGTATATACTATATGAATATATATATAATATATAAATTATATATATATTATATATATATATTAATATATATATTATATATATCATATACATACATATATATAATTACATATATCATATATATATAGTATATATATAAATATATATATATTATATATATATATATTAATATATATATATATACATATATATAATACATATATATTAATATATATATATATATATATAATATTATAATATATATATTATATAATATATTTTATAATATATATATATATATATATATATATATATATATATATATATTATATATATATATACATATATATATACACATACATACACACATACAAACACACATACATTTAGAACACGCATACACACACACATATATATATATATATAGGTATATATATATATATATATATATATATATATATAATACTATATATAATATATATATATATATATATAAATATATATAAATATATATTATATATATATATATTATATTATAGTATGGGTAGGAGGGGATTCCCTTTCCACCTACTCAATGTCTTCTACTACTTTTGTTTCCGGTGTATGTTGCGCACCTCCCCACCAAATCTAGGGTAAGGAGGAACAAGGAAATTAAATAAAAAAAATATAATGGAAAACCAATAAATGTTCGGGATAAACCCAAAATTAAAAATATAGTAAAACCATGAATGGTTTTAATAGGAACAATCTTGAACATATTGTGCTTCCAGAAATACCATGTGTGAAAGGATAAATCAAAGAATTCAGAATATTTTCGTAGGTCGGAGATATTAATTTGATAAAAAAAATAAATTTCAACAGAATTGTATTTCTAATTAAGAAGCGAGACAACATCCAAGGTACATATAGTATATAACTAAGGCATTGAATGAGAAAGGCTTTCAGATTTTATAGCCTCCAGGATTGAAAAGGTAATGTTAACAACTGGTTTCTCATTTGATTAAATGCACTTTTCCGCACTGGGTAGAGACTTAGCAAAATGAAAAGTAGCAAAACAATTATTAAAGTATCACATGAACGTGTTTTCGTTAGAAATCTTTAAAAACATTTCATTTAGAAAAGAAAGAGAGTGATTATATATATATATATAATTATATATATATATATATAATATATATAATATAGATATATATATAATATATATATATATATATATATATATATATATATATAATATATATATATATATATATATAATATATATATATATTGCACTACATATTTTATTTTATATATTCTACTAAAGATAGTAGTATATATATATATATATTTATTTATATTTATATTGCATATATATATATTATATATATATATATATATATATATATATATATATATATATATATATATATATATATATATATATTATATATATATATATATATATATATATATGCATATTAAAGTATAATATATATACACATATATAATATATATATACATATTACACACATACATATATACATATATATATATATATAATATACATATATCATATATACATATATCTTATACACACAATAAATAACCACTCATATATAGGTTATACTATATACTATATATATAAATATAATATATAGTAATATATATATTAATATTAATATATATATATATATATATATATATATATATATATAATATATATAAAATAAACTTAAATTTATATGATAATTTGCATGAAAAACAAAGCTTTATAAAACTAAAGTTTTCTTTACAATCAATTTCTCAGTGAATTAATATGTTGAAAGAAAATAGTTTTTAAATCAAATTATTTTAGTATTCTATATTTTGAAAGAATGTTTTAAGAAAGATTTGATATTAACTTGGGAAGTGTCATACACACGTACATTTGCCTTGTACCAATAATATATGTTCATTTTTCACATCTGTTGCTTTGGCTGCCAAAGGACCTGCAAAACCACCATCCAACTTGAAGCGTTTCACCAGGATCAAGAGGGACCCCCATGTGTGCCCAAACTTGGTTATGTGTTTTCCAGCAGGAGTTTTTTTGTTATGATCTTGCCCTTTCAGTTCATACAAATCACAAGAGCAACATACAAGAGTAATTAGTAATCCCCGTTGTTTGGCTGGAAGTGGCAACTATAATTAGCGGATTTTGGAAACCATATCACAAAGTAACTCCTTTTCAACATATACCCGAGTTATGTGAGCTTCGGGGGAAGCTATTCTTAAACCCCTCCGCCATAAAAAAACGTTTTTGATGATGGAAAAATGGTCGGATTTCTTTGGCATTTTCTCCTTGTATGATTACTGGTTTCAGTAGGAAGTTCCTCGGAATGGGCAGAAACGAACAGTTGAGATGATTTTCTAGAGCATGGAAGCTGATTTCATTTCTTTGACTTCAAACTTAAACTCATATAATCTTGGTTTAACTCCTACTTGTTCGTCATGATATCTGATTCGAAGTGCTGCCTTCATGAATTTCTGCGTCTTCAAGTTCAGAAATCATGTAATATCTCTATATTTTAATCTCAAAACTTGTACAAAATATAATTGCCCCCGTGCATTAAAATACTTTAATTTGTCATAAATGCAATAATCTTTCTATTTCTACTTCCCACACGCTCTTTCTGAAATTTTGCAAAAAAGAAAAATGAAAATTAACTTCGATGTTTTCCTTTGTCTTCCCCTAAGTTTCCTCCGGTGACACAACTGATGTTTTACCTTTTTTTACTTAAATATACAAGCCAGAATCACAATGTTATTGTTATTTATAGCAAGTCCATCAGGAAAACCGTTTTGCATTGTTTGTGAAAGTACTCTTTCACATAATAGAAGCCATTATTTTAATAGATACTATAAAACACAGCATCAAACTAACATAGAAGAAAAAATGAGGCTTGTTCTTGCGTCTGAGTCACGAAAAGAATATGTGACTAAGAAAAAGGGAAAGAAAAAATCAGAAGACAAAATAACTATTGCTAAAGTGGTGTGAAGACTTGCGCGAATTGCCCAGAAGCGTTCATATGAAATGTGCTTAAGCATTCGCGAAAAAGGAAACCTTTTTCTGCGGGAAAGAAATTGGTAAGGCCTTTTCTCCAAATATTGCACGCCTCTTGGTAATAAAGGTATTGAAAGGAAAGCAGACGAAAGTGCTATATCAAAGGTAGACAGTTCTACGAGACATATCGAGTAAACTCTCAGGATGTATTTCAGCAACTGGAAGACCTTGTCCATTCTTGTACTTTCTTTTCTCTAGCTTTTGATGAATCAATGGACATATGTGATGTTGCCAAGTTAAGCATTTTTATAAGAGGAATCGATGATAATTTTAATGTCTTTGAAGAACTTGCCAGTCTGGAGTCATTGCATGGTAAAACAAGAGGATCAGACATATTTGAAAAAAATAAAATCATGCCTAGAAAATCTAAAATTAGATTATAGCAAACTCATCAGTGTGTGTACTGACGGAGCGCCGTCAATGATAGGTAAAGCCAATGGCAATTTTTAAATCATCCTGTACTAAAATATCACTGCATTATACACCAAGAGGCACTGTGTGGAAAAACTTTAAATATGCAGCATGTTATGCTACCGGTTGTTAAATGTGTGAATAAACTTAAAGCAAGAGCATTAATCAGAAGAGAATTCAGAGAATACTGTGAATTTGAATACTGTGATTTGGAATATGGTGAACTTGTCCTTCATTGAGAGGTGCGCTGGCTTTCTAAAGACAGATAAGATTAATTTTGGAAATTTGAAAAAGATTAGCTTCTAATTTTAGAAATTAGAAAAAGATAAGTACCTGGATTTAGAACCTATTATTTGACAACCTTGGCTATTTGATTTGGCATTTAATAGTTGATGTTACTAGCCAATTTCAATGATCTAAAGTTTACAAACTACAAAGGCATAGAATAAATTATTTCTCTAGTTTAAAGTCATAGCATCAGTTCATTTAAAAATAACATTAAACTTTTACTATCTCAAGTAGAAAATGAGGATTTGGAGTCAATTTCCTCACCCTGAAAGAGCAGAAGTGAATGTGCTCTGGATATAAGCAATTTGACCAAATATTTACTGAAAAAAATCAAGATATAATAAGGGTCATTTTGAAAGGCGTTTTCATGATTTTGCTAAAGAAGAAAACTGCATGCTCGCATTTGTAAACCCATTTTCACTTAGTGAAAAAAACGTAATGCAGATGCCTAGTAACATACAAATGGAACTGATTGATTGAAAAACAAACTCAATATTAAAAATGAAATTTGATGAGCTTTTTCCAGATCAAAACGATTCTGACATAATTAATTTCTGGAGTTCATTACCCTGTGAACATTTTCCAGAGCTAAGAAAATTTGCAAAAAGTTATATATGTCGTTTTGAAATGACATACAGATGTGAACAAGCATTTTCATCCATGAAATTGATTAAAAGCAAAACAAGGTCGCGAATAAGTGATTCAAATTTGAAGAATTCTCTGCTGCTCTCAAGTAAACAAATTTTAACACCAAACATTGAAAGACTAGCGAAATTCAAACAAGCTCAAATGTCCTATTAATGGCAAGTAATGTTAATGTGCTGTAATAGATATTGTTTTACATAAAATAATTAAAATATTAAATAAAATTTTAATTATGTCTATTATGAGTTGTATGGCGCATCTGAACTCGTCTGTGAAAAAATTG
>JABUQX010077564.1:17500-35000 GCA_015478945.1 Trachelipus rathkii | reverse complement strand
ATTTTTATAACTACGTGTGAGAGGCGTTAGTGCTTTGGTCTGTTGGATATAATCATAAGAGAGGAAAAAAGAAATCCCTTCTCTTTTCGACTGTATACCTATCATATATATATAATATATATATATATATATATATATATATATATATTATAATATATATTTATAATATATATATTATATATATATATATAATATATATATATTATATATATATATATATATTTTACATAAAGAGTAAATTTCGAGAAGAAAGGAAAGAAATAAAAAATACATTCGCAACACGATTGATTGATGATTAATTTCGTGATATCAACAGGATGGGTGGTTCTTTATTCTCGAGAAAACAATATCGGTATATAGTATATATATATATAATATATATATATATATATAAATATATATATATAATTAATATACTATATATTATATATATATATAATAGGGTAATGTATATATAATAATATATATATAATATAAGAGGAGTATATATATTAATATAATATATATATATAGTATATAAATATATATATAATATATATATATATAACGGTATATATAATTATATATAATATATATATATATATATATATATAAATTTTACTACTACTATATATATATAATATAATATACATATATATATATATTAAACACACACACACACACCCACCACACTCACACTATATAATATAAAAAATTGTATCCACATAAACTTGATATACACACATTTATATATTATATATATATATATTATATATATATAATTGTTATAACAATATAAAGTAATATACTAATATAGATACAAATCGATAATATATTTTTATATATATAATATATATATATTATATATAATATATCTATAATTTACATCATCTGTATAAAATATATATGTATTTTTTTTATATCAAGACGAACAGGTTTGTGGTGTGTCATTATGAAAACGGTATTTATAATGGACGTTTTCGGGTAATTAACGTACCCCATCTATCAGATAATAATTGAAAATAAAATAAAATTTTATAACACAAATACTAATAAAATAACTAATATAGAAACTAATACAATAAAATGAACACAAATGATTATATATATCACACGAAAAAAGATCATCATCGTTTCATTTACAGAGAAGGCGAAATGCAAACTAAAAGTTAAGAAAATTTGCTTTACAGTGAGAAACAAAACAGTTACCTTGGTTGGAATATTATATAAATTAATGAGCTGAAGAGGGGGGTGGAAGAGCCAAATCCTCTATTTATCTTGGGTTTTAATCATCAATATTGTAAGACGAGACTCCAAGATCATTTCTGTCGAGTTTGATTCATTGGCAGGGGAAATAGGGACACTAAAATTTTTTTTGTGGCAATAGGGGTGAATTATGTTGAAAGGCATGATTAAATAAGAGTTTTTCTGGGGTTTGTGGATAGCGTAAACAGTTTCTATAAGAAACTCCGGTGTTATATATCATCAGAGAGGCTGTTTTGGCCAAAGTCGCGAGTTGAAGTCCGCACACTTGTACAAATATACTAATGAGGACCTCATATGTAGAGGAAGAGAATCTTTATGGCGGAAAAAATTTGAAATACTATAGTTATTAATAGGAATGAAAATAAAGCGAGCAAAAGGAAAAGCATTGGATAGAGTGTGATTGAGAGTTTTGACAAGTTTTGCGGTGCTAGGACCGAAGAACGGAATTTTTAGATAAGTTGTTTAGGGACGGTTGGGACTTGAAATTTAGGGCGGAAATGGTTATTAAGAAAGTCGTTCACTAAGTTTGTAATAGTGTAGTGAGGAAAGAGGTTACAAAAAGCAAAATGGGACAGGTATTGTATTTCAAGGTGGAAAGACCCCTATGAGGATAAGTTAAAGGCACGGAAAATTTTGAATTGTAATGAAGACAGTTTGTATTTGGAGGGGAGAAAACTAAAAAATTAAGACCTAATGTAGTAGAGGAAGGTTTTCTGTATAAAGAGGTGAAGGAACCATTGTTGAGAGTAATTAGGGTGTCAAGAAAGGGTAAAGAGTTATTTTGCATATGTTCGACAGTAAAGAGGATGTTAGTATGTTGGTTGTTAAGATAGTTTAAGAATAAAGGGGCATGAAGGGGATCCCGAAATATAACAAAACAATCGTCGACATAGCGTCTATAAATAAGGGGTTTGAATTCAAGGGGGCAGTTCTCTAACCAAATTTACTCATGAAAATAAAAATGCTGTTTGCGAGGCTGAGAGATATACCCATGCCCATAACCGTCCAATTTGGGAGATAGTTTTTCCCTGAATCAAACCGCACAAAACGGTTCATCTGTGGCAACAATAGATTTGTAGATATATTATACTGTCAATAAGAGCGGGCAGATCTACATAGAGATTGTCAGCAAAATAATGTTGATAGTTCTCTGACGGGAATGTGGTTGAAAAGAGATTGAACTATCGAAACTGGTCATGTTTATACAGGATGTAATGAATTAACAAAATCAAAGGAATTTTTAATCTTGTAGAGGGGGTTTAATGGCTAGAGATACTGGTGTTTGAAGTGGAACGAATATATTGTGATTTTAGGAGGCCTAACTTGGTAATTTATTCTCCTTAATATAATCACCTCTAAACCAAACACCATTAAAGATTCCTTTGACTTTGTTACAAATCCTATAGGCCCTCAAAATCTGCGATGCCCAATACTCCAATCCTAGTTGAAAGGGATGTGCCGAATACAATTGTGTAAGCGTCATATGTGTGGGTTTACGGTAGATGTCAGTGATGACTCGCCCATCATCTTCCACATGAACAAGAACATCCAAGAAGGGCAAGGAGCCAACTTGTGAAAACTCCCTCGTAAACTTTATGGACTGGACCTGGCCATTTAAGTGCTCCAAGAGAGAGTGGGGATCAAGGTGGATGGGAATTACCTACATAACGTCTCCAAAAGATATTCCTGTATGTGTGATGTTGAAAAATAAACTTCTGCTCAAAAAACTCCATGAAAAGGTTGCTCATGGTGGGGGATAAAGGTGATCCCATGGGAAGTCCATATTTTTGTTTGAATAAACGGTCCTTAAAATAGAAAAAAATTATGGTCCATAACAAGAACAATCAGCTGCTTTAAAATTTGAAACGGCACATCTTTTAAAGAACGTCTAATTCTTATGTGATTTTTGTTTAATAGTTAAATAAAAAATAGGTTCAACAGCATTTTAAGGGTATCCTTCTGGTCTGTAGCAACTTAAAGTAACACAAAACACACACCACACATATATATAACTAATATATATCATATATATATATATATATATATATATATATATTATATATATATATATATATATATAATATATAATATATATATATATATATATATATATATATACATTAGTCGATGGACATAAAATAAAATGATTATATATATGTATATAATAATATAATATATATATATTAAACATACATTATACTAAATATATATATATATATTATATATATATATATATAATATATAATTAATATTAATATATATATATATATAATATATATGTATAATATGATAACCACTAAATATAATAATATAATCCCATATATATATAATATATATATAGTATATATATCTATATATATATATATATAATATAATGGTGTGTGTGAGTGTGTGTGGTGTGCTCTGTGACAAAGCTGGAAGGGCCCTAACTAAAAATTCCAGCATTGGGAAGAAGTAGAATCGATGACAAATTGCCAAACCGTGAATGCCCCATAACGCAGCGTTTTAATAGTGTGCAAGGTGAAAGGAAAGTGGAAAAATAGAATAATCGGCAAGTGTGTTCGAGACTTACAGTAAAGTACTGGTAGAATGATAGGATAGCAGCTAAAGTCTTGGGACAGCGATTTTGAGTGAAAGAATGAGAGGTGTGTAGAATAGGGTAGGAGGTCCTCCTCAAAACGAAGCAGGTCCGTCTATAGAGAAGAGAACTGTTCATCGTATGATGATAATATGAGAGAGAAAGACCGAGTAATGAGAAGTAGGACGAGTTAAGAAGTCACCAAATCCTAGACCTGCACTTTATAAGAAGATAAGAACGTCCGCGCAATTCACCCCAGATATGTGAAGCCGTACTCCATACAAGGGCGAACAACTCCTCTATTAAAAAAGCATCTAGGGTGGTGACAATTTTCGAAATGCATCAACATCCAATCTCTTTGAAAGCTTGTTTAGAAGTGTAAGTAAGAAAAATTGCTATGAAAAAAAAAACAAAGAATGTTATAGAAAGAGAAAAGTTTGAGTTAATTTGTTTTCGAAGAAGATATGATAGTTCTGTAAAGGTTATTTCGAGTAGATCGATGAAGAAACTGTGTTTTTGAGACATTGAAAACTACTGTTTTCTTTGAGCCAATTAGAGACACGATAGAGATCAGATATCAGCTGCTCCAACGCCACCATCCTGGTATACGTTAATTACTGTTGAGTGAGTGGTTCGACTCCCAAATTTGAAAGTATAATGAAGGGTGAAGGTGGAGTCATAGGTTTAGGAATGGATAAGAGACGAAGTGAGAGAGAGAAGGGAATTAATTACCTGTTGAAAAGAGGATAAGACAGAAGCTTGAGGAACACCACTATTAATAGGTTTAAAGGATTAATGTAGCTGTCTACAAAATAATCTGCAGAACGACCGGAAAGGAAATCAAAGAAAATGCCACATAGAGAAGGATAGATATCGTAAGAGAGGAGTTTATAAATCAAAGCTTTGTGATAGACTATCAAATGCTTTCGATTTGTCTAGCGCCACAGCAAAAGATTCACCGAAATGCCGAAGAGCAGAGAACCAAGAATAAGAGAAAGAGAAATATCAGCAGTACAGTAAGGCGTTTCTTACCAAATTCATACTGACAATCAGAGATTATATTAGAAGAATTAAAATGTTTCCAAACCTTCTCGCTGAGGACAGATTTGAGAACTTAAGAGAGAAAGGAGGTTAAAACGATAGGCCAATAGATAGGTGGCTGAGAGTGGAGCCCATTTTTCAGCACATGTTGAACGAATACAGGTTTCCAGCAAGAAAGGAAGGTCAAAGTAGGATGACAGAGAAGAATGAGTTTGCCAAGGCTTGGAGCAAGCTCAAAAGCACAAGTTTTTTAGAACTTCAGGACCGTACATCTTCTTGGTGTTAAGCACAACATTGGACATCTTTAGGAGAACCTACAATGTCAGGTTTGAATGAGTTGGAGAGGGTGGAGAAGGAGTAATAAATTCACAATCGTCAAGAGAGGGGTTAGAATCAAAAGTTTGAGCGAAGAGTTCAGCTTTAGCAGAATGTAAGATGGTAGTTATGCCTTCGGAAGAAACTAGAGAAGGAAATACCAGAAAGAGCGCGAGGAACAGGAACAAGAAAGGTTATTGCATTTTCTATTGATAAAAGAGTTTTTAGTGTCACTGAGAATAGTAGTATCACAAGAAGAAGCTAGGCCCGAATTGTCGACAGGGAAAATTGTCGACAGGTCGTATTGCCTAAATTTGTGAAAAAAAGTTGTCGACCAAAATCCTGTCGACCAAACTGCTGTCGACAATATGGACATTTTTTAAAAAAATGTGTCGACCATTTGGACCATATTAATTTTTTTAATATATCGATTATGAGATATATTACTATCGATATATCATATGGACATTTTTTGAAAAATGTGTTGACCATTTGGACAATATTAAGTTTTTAAATATATCGTTTTTGATATATATTACGATCGATATATCAAATTTGAAATATCAATTTACTTTATTATTTAAAACGAAAGAAATACCATAGTGTAGACCGCAAAGATATCAAGAGTCGGGGTCTCTTGGCCTGCCGGTGGACGACGGGGGGGGGACTTCGTCCCCCCCGTCTGTCCCCTGTCGGATCGAGATATCTAAAAATTGAAGTTAAATTTTAAATATGTGAAAAACGCCTCCTAATTTATAGGGGAATTAGTTTATTGAGTATTGTAGGGAAAATATATGCTGGTGTTTTGTCGAAAGAGTGCGTCGAGTGACTGAAGGACTGATTGGTGAATGAACAAGGTGCGTTTTTAAGGAGTGGTTGAGGAATGTGTGGATCCCAAATCTTTTACCAATTTTTGAAAAACAAAAATAAAAAAAAAAAAAAAAAAAAAAAAAATTTGGGGGGGGAGGGAAAAAAAAAAAACTAAATTTGGGGGGAAAAAAGAAAAAGGAGAAAGAAGAATAAATGTATTTAGGTTTTATGGATTTGGCAACAGGCTATGATACGGGTTAATATGGGAAAAGCTCTAGGCAGGTTTTAGTGATATATGGTGTTGGTGGTAGGCTTCTGAATGGCATCAAAAGTATGTATGACGATAGTGAGGCGTGTGTAAGAATAAATGGTGTCAAAAGTGATTGGTTTTGTATTAATAGCTGAGTGAGGAATTGGTTGTGTTTATGTCTCCTTGGTTATTCAATTTTGTATCTGGATGGGGTTATGAAAGAATTTAGAGGTGGGGGTGGCAGGAAATGGTGGTTAGAATGATGGAGAAATGGAGAAGTGGAGGTGCCCTACCTATTATTATGCGGATGATTTGGTTTGTGTGGCAAATTCTGAAGAGAGTGGATTAATGTGTCCTGGTACGTGGATAAGGAAACCGTCCCAGAACTGTGTTTGCATAATGTAAATGTTTATCGCATTAACACATGGGGGAAGTGTCCGCGAAAGAGTGTCTTGTTTGAAAGTGGTTGTTATGAGGAATGATGGGTTTTGCATATTCATAGAGAGTTTTAAGACGTTTACATATCTTTTGTTCATTTACTATATTTTCTTTAGTCAAAGGGATAGTTCCAGTAAGGAGTACGGTATTTTGGGCAAAAGAATAAGAACCACGGTAGGGGGATTTCTACTTAAATAGTCAGGAATAATGTTTAGTTTGCCTGTTGTAAATGTTGTTGGTTAAAATGCTCTTGAATAAAATCCATCTTCTAAACGTCCGGTAATTGTTTTAATGGGGCGTAGAGATGAAATTAACGGTTGGTTATCCTTGAATTTGTAAGCGGATAACCGACACCGCTGTTCTTAAAATTTTTGTAAACGCAAAGACTATTGCCAACTGCTTCTTGTTCAATATGTTTTGTAATTAGCCCCTCGATTTAGTTTAGTGCTCTGGAAAATGAAGATAACGGCTTCTCTTTGCCATTCTCGATCTAATTGGTATAGGACAGCACCGAGCCCCTAGGTTAAGAGGCATCAATTTATTGATATAGATCTTGAGTAATCAGGAAATCTTATTGGGGTTGTAGTAATAACTATCTTTTAAGATAAAGAAAACTTCTTTGTTGCCGGTCTCCAGAAAAATGTTGCATTCTTTTGTAATAGTTTTGTCATAGGCTTGGCAAGACTGAGTAGAGTCCATCAAATGATTAAAGTAGTTCAGGAAACCAAGTAAAGACCTAGTTTCTGCTACGTTAGTAGGGGGTTTGAATGTAGTAAGAGTCTGGAGTTTTATGGGGTCGGGTGAAATTCTGTCTTGGGAAATTCTAAAACCCAGAAAAGGGAGGCTGTTCCGTAGAAACTTACATTTGGCAAGTTTAATTTTCATCTTATTCCTTCTAAAAGATTGGAAAACCTTTTCTAAGCTACCGAAATGTTCTTTTAACGTTTCGCTAAGTATTAAGACATCGTCTAAGAAGACTCTGCAGGCGTCACCTAGGAGGTGAGAAAACACCATTTCCATTGTTCTTGCGAAGACGGGTGGTGCGTTGGACAAACCGAAATTGAGTCTTGTTTGTGCATACTGACCTCGCGGAGTGCGGAAGGCTAGTAGCGGTTGTGTCTCTTCCTCGATTTCCAGACAATGGTAAGCGTCGAGAAGATCGAGACTACTGAAAATTTTGGATTTTCCCAGCTTTGAGAGGATGTCATTTATACAAGGCAAAGGGAAGCGGTCTAGCACCGTATGTGCGTTAATGTGCCTGTGATCGGCGACGATTCTTGGAGTTGAGGAATTCTTCTTTGGAATTACGAGCAGAGGGCTCGAATGGGGACTACTAATAGGACGGATGTACCCTTTTTGTTGGGCGGACTTGACCCAATCATCTATCTGGGTCAAGTATTTATGGAGGAGGTGGTACTGTGGTCGGGTATAGTCACTTTGGGGCAATTTTTTTTAAAGTTGTATCGAAAATTTATTAACGGACAAATGGGGGACTTCCATCATCTCAAGGCTATTACAATCTCTGTGTCATCACAGATCAATTAAATTTCTAACTGATTCCGGATCTGTACTGTGGTACAGCAATCTTCAATTATCTTTGAAAGATTCCGTGAGGTTTTTATGAAAGTATTTCCAAGTTATTTGGGGTAAGCCTTTGGAAGAAGTTGCCAAATTGACATTGGATGTTTGAAGGGGTTCGTCTAGAACTATAATAGGATTAGCCCTGGTTAGGACGGTATTTTGAGGAAGGAATTGGGAAGAAGCGCTCATATTTATTATGTCCGAGAGAACTTGGCCGTCGGAGGCCGAACTCAGTACACTTCCAGCAAAAAGAAAGTTGCTGATATAAGTGTTCTCTGTAGACAGAATAAAATTGTCAGGAGGAGAAGTATGAGCGGGGGAAGAAGCTTTAACAGAAAGAGTGTACTTTGAATAAGGAGCTATTTCTGTGTCTTCTAAAGTAGATAAATTATAGGAAATGTCAGTATCAATTAAAAGATTGGTAGGTGTAGAAATATCGTTGGAGTAGAGGGGCTTAGCCTCTGTATGGTTTACCTCTGTATGTTTAGCATGTATGCTGGGGGATTTCTTTTTGGTAGGATATTGGTTGGTAAGAGGTATAGGGATTGTATGGCTATTTATTGTTAACTCAATGTTGTTCTGTTTAGTTTGTAAGTTTTTCGTGGATTATTTAGGAAGTTTGTACCTAGTAGGAAAGGGGCATTAAAACCACAAAGATTGTCACATATGACTATAAAGTTAACTGGTATGTTTTCCCCGTGTAAAGTTATATCAAAAATTATCGTACCCATTTGGTAAAATTCTGAACCCGTAATAGAGCGTAGTGTAATTTCTGTGGGTTTTAATGGTATGTTTATGTTAAATGTCTCTTCCATTTCGGAAATGAAAGAGTACCTGCAAAGACTACTGTTACTACCGGAGTCTAAAATCAGTTCTCTGCCTTGTAATATATAGTTTTTGTAATTTATACTAGCTTTTAAAATGTATGCGGGTCCTATTAGGGGATTTGC
This sequence comes from Trachelipus rathkii, assembly GCA_015478945.1. Classification (NCBI taxonomy): domain Eukaryota; kingdom Metazoa; phylum Arthropoda; class Malacostraca; order Isopoda; family Trachelipodidae; genus Trachelipus; species Trachelipus rathkii. Next base: position 25,792 of record JABUQX010077564.1, on the reverse strand, counting down.
TTTGTGGGCATTATTTAATAGGATTTGACTATCATTAGTAAAAGCGGAAGATAGAGTAATATCTTGGGGTGGAATCAGTATAGGTTGAGAACTTTGATAGGAAGGATTAGTAATGGTCGTAGTAGTAAGTGGGAATGGTACCTCATGGACAGAGTTTAAGTTCGTTACCGGAGTTGGGGGCCTGGAATAATTGAAAAGCATAAGTTAGTTACCGGAGTTGGGGGCATGGTATAATTGGAAGTAATTTTCTCATCGTTCGTTAAAATCGCAGATGATGCCGGTTGTTGCATCAAGTTCGTAAGGAGTGCACTATTTGACACTGGTTTAGCGGATGCTGTTAGTAAACTTATCGTATTATTGGGGTTAGTTCTTTCATGCACTGTAGCAAGAGAGGTTGTTAAAGGATCCATAGGGTTAGAAAAATTCATGCTGTCTGTCACCGAAGGAGTGTGTGTAGTAGAGATAGTATTAGGATCGAAAAAGTTAATTAGATCTGCAGTAAGCATAGAATCGGAAGTTATTGTATCCTGCACCGGATGCATGGGTTCCTTAGGTATATTAATAGGATCAAAAAGATTTAGTAGGTCAGCAGTAAGCGTAGAATTGTTTGGATGAGAAATTGCATAACTACTAAATCGGTAGGCGTCAGGTTGGGGGTTTAGCATAGTATTTGGATAAATGGTTTAGGTAAGTACTTTTGGAAATGGTTAGGCCATAGGTATATGGTTATGCCAAAGGTTTGTAAAATGTTAGGTATAGTACTTTGAAATGGTTAGGTATAAGTTATGGTAGGCATAGTATTTGTAAATGGTTAGGTATAGTATTGGAAGTTGTTTAGCATAGGTATAGCATTTTGAGGATGGTTAGGCGTAGGTATATTTTGAAATTGTTAGGCGTAGGTTAAAGCCTTTTGAGAATTGTTTAAGCCGTAGGTATATGCATTTGGAAATTGTTAAGGCGTAAGCAATAGCATTTTGAGAATCGTTAGGCGTAGTTATATAATTTGGAAATTGTTAGGCGTAGGTATAAGATGCATTTTGAGAATTTTAAAGGCGTAGCATAGTATTTTGAATTGTTTAGGCGTAGGTATACCTTTTGGAAATTGTTAGGCCGTACGCTAGTCCCGCAGTAGTAAGCTGGAGTTAGGCATAGTGTTTCGAGTAAGTTATGGTAGCAAACATAGCGTAGGTTAATAGTGGTAGAAGTAGGTTAATGGAGTTAAACATAGTGTTAGGTTCTAGTGGTAGGAGTAGTTATAGTAGTAAACATAGTGTTAGGTATAGTGTTAGTAGCAGGTAGGATGTTAGGTATAGGGTTAGGCATATTGGCAGGAGTAGGTAGAATGTTAGGCATAGGGTTAGGCCAAAATGGGTAGGATAGGTAGTGTAAGGCATAGGTTTAAAGGCAAATTGGGTGGAGTAGATAGAGTGTTAGGCATGGGGTTAGGCATATTGGTAAGAGTAGGTAGAATGTTAGGTATAGGGTTAGGCATATTGGTAGGAGTAGGTATAGGGTTAGGCAAATTCGTAGAAGTAGGTAGAGTGTTAGGCAAATTGGTAGGAGTAGGTAGAGTGTTAGGCATAGGTTTAGGCAAATTGGTAGGAGTAGGTAGAGTGTTAGGCATAGGTTTAGGCAAATTGGTAGGAGTAGGTATAGTGTTAGGCATAGGTTGCGGAGGTAAGGTAAGCATAGTAGGAGTGCTATCTACTGAATGTGGGAGTGGAGATGGTGTAGGAAATAATTCATTTAATATAATATGTTTTTTGTATCAGAACAAGCGTTAGGATTAGTGTTAACCCTCTGTTTTTCCTTAAAATTATTTACATCATTTCCCACAATATTTTTAACATTTTCGTGTTGGGCTAATCGGTCATTAGCCCAATTATCAAAAGTTTTTGGCGTATAAATGTTGGTGGTAACACCACATTTATTTACATCATTATCATGATTGGGGTTTTGCCCAACTATCACTGGTGATGGAAGGATAAATGTGGGTGCCATCACCGTTATCACATTTATTTACAGTATTATCAGAATTCTTAATATGGGTTTGTTGCCCATTTACCTGTGTATCAATGCTAAACGTGTTTTGCAAGCTAAGTAAGTTAGTGCCAATGTTAACATTGGCACAACCTCGGATATTCACATTATCCGGAACTATGTTCTTTATATTTAGTGTGCCTAACGTAGGGTGTTGTTGAGAATTCTTATCATCTCTTAGGGTGTGTTCATTAATGGGGAGAGAAGCAAGGGAAAAGAAAGATTGGCTCTCCCCTTTTAATAGTTTCCCTGGTTCAGTAGGGAATGTGGATCCTCAGAATACATTTGGGGATGGGTGGCATCGTCTTGAGGTTCCATGTAATACTGTTCTTGAGGATCATCATAGTAATAAGGGACATTGTCTTGGACTTGGACCATTCTCGTATAGAAAGATCGTTGTTGATTTGGGGGACCAGGTCTTCTGTAATTTGGATAATTTGTAGTGGCTGAACTTTGTTGGTGAGCTCTCGGGCGTATTCCCGTGTAATTTGGCCGATGAATGCCTGAGCCAGTCCAAGTGTTATTTAAAATGGCTTGTTTCATGATATGAGTTATTGGGGCTTTCTTTATGGGGTTATTTTTGTCATGGGGGTTCCATCTGGAATTTTGGCATTGGGGGGTGGATCCCCGGCGGTGTGATTTGTTACAGAGGGAACAGAAAGGATTAAAAGGGCACTCTTTAGTCAGGTGCATTCCTCTTTCACAGTGGTAACACACTATTTCCTGTGCATGAGGAAATGTTGGAGTATGATTGTATTTTCTTTGATTGGATTGGGGATAATTTTTTTTATTGTTTGCAGTGGGTCTTTGCACCTGGTTATTGGGAAAGTTGTTTGGTTTATAAGTAGGGGTTTGTGCCTTATTTAAATGAACATTAGCTACAGTAGGGGTTTTTCGCAGGGGGTCGTTAAGTCTACCTTCTGTTTTTTGTAAATATTTGCTGACTTGAGAAGAAACAGGTAGGTCGTATTCATAATGTTTTTGAAAGTCTGCTCTCAATTTCTCAGGTTTTTCTGGTAACAAAATATATATATGGGAAATAGTTAAAGCATTTACTATTTTTGTAGTGGGCTGTAAGTTGTCGTCTAATTGGGCAATGGTAGTGAAAAACTGCTCGTTAAGACTGTCTAAATTTAAAATGGCAGAGGAGAGGGAGTCAGATTCGTTCCATCGGAACTTATAAATTCTAGTCATGGCTTGGAATAAGTTGAGGGGTTCATCAGGGAAAATGTATTCTTGGAGGACTTTGAGAAATTCCTCCAAGGTTGATTTTTCAAATTCATTTTGTTTTGCGTTGAGGATTTTCCTAACCTCAGCATTATTATCGTTGGTGATCTGTGTCGTGGCCTGAGCTAATTTAGCTGGGTTTATTTGGCAGTTTTTGAGAGTAATGTTCTCATTCAAATTACTCTTCCATTGAGCTAGGGTCGGACCTATCCAGACCCCATTGATTCGCCCCGTCAATAAGAGTTCAGGCTTAGTGACCTGAGCAATGGTGGTGATGGTTTGTATGGCCTGTGTAGATGCAGGCGTAGAAGTGCACACGTTATCACCAGTTTCATTTGGCCATTTTGGAAAGTAGTTTATTTTGAAAAGTTAAGTGCAGTTAATTGGTAATAATAAAAAGAAAAGTTTGGTACCTTGGTGCGAACTTCACGCTATCACTCTTGTGCCGCGTAAACATTGCATGGGATGAGTAGAACGTCTTTTCACTGGACTTCAGGTTGGAGCAAGGAACGTCTCTTTTCAAGATTTCCAGGTTTCTAGGTTGCCAGTTTTCCTCCGTAAGGATTAAAAGGATAGGCCAGTTGATCTTCAACGGTTTACTTAACGCTTTAGTCGGATTATACCATGTACTTCCACGCCTTTAAAAAAAAGGAGAAAAACAATTGTGAAAATTTTGACGTGGAAGAATAAATAAAATTTAGCATAAAAGAAAATATGTGCTTATAATTCATCGTAAAATTTTAAAGTAAAATAAAAAAAAACTTACTAATATTTCAGTATTTAAAAAGGAAAATTATCAAAAAAATAAAAATTATAAAAAAAAAAACAAATTCAAAATTATAAACTCTCAAAGAAATGTTCGCAAAGGGAAAATTAGCCCCCCCCCCAAAAAAAAAAAGGAATAGAAAATGAGGGCGTTAGAATGGTGGCAAACTACTTTAAAAATATCTGTAACATGCAGTGTTATTAAATCCCAAAGAAAAAGTTTTCTTTTGACGTGCCATGTTCACAAAAAGTGGAAAAAAAATATTTAGAATGAGAGGATAAAAAAAAATTTAAAGGGTATTGCCTAGAATTACGATAAAAAATTTGCTCTAAACTACCAGACAGTTTCTACCAATTTTGTTATGCGTTGTTTGATTCCTGCAGTTTCATATCAGGTTGCTCATGCATTAGAAGCGTTAAAGAGTGTTGGTGACTACACCTTACTATGAAATTCTAGTGTGCACCGAATGGACTTTTAAATTCTATGAAAAACAATTAATAATACCGATTTAATTCTATAATTTTAAAACAAGTAAAAAAAAAAAAAAAAAAAAAAAAAAAAAAAAAAAAAAAAAAAAAAAAAAAGGAAACGTATATATATATCCTCTCGTTTAATAACTAAATATTTATATTATATTAGTATTCTTTATTTCTGTTATTATTATTATTATTATTATTATTATTATTATTATTATTATTATTATTAAGTAATTATTATTATTATTATTATTATTATTATTATTATTATTATTATTATTATTATTATTATTATTATTATTATTATTATTATTATTATTATTATTATTATTATTATTATTATTATTATTATTATTATTATTATTATTATTAATTATTATAAATTAATAAAATGGATTTTCAGCAATTTTATATTATATATTCAAATATATATATATGATATAAATAGAATAATTTAATATATAATAATTATATATAATATATATATATTAATATATATTATATAATATATTATATAATATAATATTTTATATATATATATATTATATATATATATATATATATAAATTAAGCATTATTATCTGATTTGCGTCCTAGAGCAAAATCACAAAACCGGTATGTATTTAATACACGTGCTCATGCTCATTCACATGCTTAATAAAAAAACTAACTTACCAACTGTTAATCGACAGAAAAAAAGAAGGTACCAAGAAATAAAAAAAAAGAATCACGGTAGGCACTTAAAATTATTTCACTGCATTTAATCACTCTTTAAAAAAAAGATTATTTTCCCGTTTTCCAGTGCACCTTGCGCATCAAAATTCTCGATAACGACTCATTCGTAAAATGTGTCGGATGGAGATGATCTGAAAACTGAGCGAAAACTTTCCGAAATGCGATAATAGTTATTTTCTATGTACTATATTTGATAAGAAAAAACTTTTGGGTTAACATCATTAGAATAAGTAATAAGAAAATTAAGAACATTAATATGTATGAAGTTTATATAAGGAATGGAAATAATTTAGAGAAGAAAAAAGGCGAAGAATAAAAGTGAACGAAAATAAAAGGGAAGCCAAATCTGGAAAAAAATGTCGTATCTTGTGTACGAGAATATCTCGTCCGAATGGTAAAACAAGAGGATACGAAAATCGTTCCTAATGTGATAGGCTATAAAGTCTATTATTTAAAAGAAACGGTCGCTTTGCGAAGATTTTGATATATAAATCAATTTTAATTTAATTAAATATGTTCTTTAAATATTGCTTCTTCGAATGTGATTTTGTTAATTTAAAAATTATGTTAGTAACGGTATTAGATAATGACTTAGTTAATATATCGAAGATAGGAAAAAAAAGAAAGTAAATAAACAATGAAAATGGAGAGAAAGAAAGACAACGAGATGGGTAGGCCAGCGTGGTATAGATTTTAATTGAAAAACAAAATAAAAATATATTTATTATTACGGAAAAATATTTAATAAATTCTAACGAGGGTATTTAAAAAAAAAAGTTATGTTTGTAAAGATGTTAGATATTAAAATCAAATTATTTAGCGGAGATAAGAGAAAAGCTAGAAAAGCAAATTTTTGAAATTCTGAAGCACGTGGCTCTGAAATGTCGAAAATAAAGAGAATGTTGATAATCGAATTAAAACGTTTTAACAATGATAGGGCTTGATTTTATAGGAAGAAATTGTATTTCTACGCTGTTGGGACATATAAAGACAATTTTTTCTACATTTCTAAGGGCTGGCAACCCGAATCTTTACTCTTTTTTGCTTGTACAACTCCTGGACCAGCGTTAGAAAACCTATACACAGAGAAACACGATCTTATGGAGAGCTCTGAAAGAACAAATTTCGAGACCAAATGGGAAAAGATGCTAGATCCACTGACAGAGGGTGAAACCCTACCAGAGAGTAAATAACTCAAGAACTAGCCTTAGGAAATCATTAAGCAGAGTAATAGTTTTCTAGATTCTAGAATGCTCTAGGATCAAGAGTATATATATATATATGTAATATATATATATATATATATTTATATATATATATATATATATATATATATATATATAATATATATATATATTATATTAATATATATTATATATTTATATATTATATATATATATAAAATAATTATATTATAATATATATATATTATATATATATATATATTATATATTATATATATATATATATATATATTATATTATATATATATATATACTTATATATATATCATATATATATACTGTTGAATATACATAGTAATACTAATAACATGTATATGTGTATATACCAGTATTTGCGTATTTATACATGTTTTAAATATATAATAATAATATATATATATTATTATATATACAATATATATATATTTATATATATTATATATATATACTATATATATATATATTATATATATATATATATATATATTATAATATTATATATATTATATATATATATATATAATATAAATATATATATTTATATATATATATATATATATATATATATATATATATATTTTATTATAATATATATAGTATATACTATATATATATACTATTATTATATAATATATATATATATATATATATTATATATGATTATATATAGTATATGTAGCACTCCAAAACCTTTGTAAAAATTTAATCTTCATGTTTCGCGCTCTTATTGCTAAGATTGCAGCGAGCCACAATCTTTAGCCATAAGCAAAGTTGAAATGATATATAAACTCGTCCTATTTGAGATGCTCCTCAGTACAGAATTAAAGTCAGATCAAAATTATTAGACATCAGAAGGAAATCTCACTCAAGGATACTCTCTCCAGAAATCTCCCGGCAGAGAAGTAAATTTCCAACGGACAAAGGGCTGCGACCATCGAATTTCAGATAACAAAACCCAAATCTCCGCACAAAATGGGTGGAAACGCGCTGGGAAAGGGCTGTGACTTACCAAATTCTGCCTAATGAAGAGAGCAGTATTCAACAGAAGGAACTTTTTATTACTTGATACTTTTATGAATGCTTTGAAATAAAAATATAATTCAAATATTGAGAATTTTCTTAACATTTACCATACCTCTTAGATAGGGTGCATTGCTCTTAAAGAAGCCACCAATTAGCAAGATCACATCCCTATATAAATTGGTGAACCCGGAGTAGATCACCCAGAACTTCAATCAACTGCCTTCTGATAACTAAAAGAAACACACAAAAAAATGTGAAGAAAAAGAAAAACTAAATAAACTTAAAATTCAGCTATTCAGACACTCGAAGAAAAGGATGTGCTGAGTTTCCTTGGCTTTTCAATTTTTTCAATTTTTAATAAACTTTGGATTATGGTCTTCATCTTTTCACAACTTTCACAGTTCGAGGATTTATCGCTAGAATAAGCAAACTACTCTTTTCAGGCATGGATTTTTTCAGTCATTCAAGTTGGCATTATGGGCAGATACTCATTTTTGAAATTCCACTCACGAACTTTTATATCCTTTTCGAATTCTAAAACAATGGTTTCTGGTGACCTCCTTCCGCTTTTACTGTATGAAGACAAATTTTTTCACGCACACATAACAAGGACCCTAAACATCACGCAACTTCGCCCCTACATACTGTAAACTTCCTTCTCGTAATGGATCTTCTCTTGCATTCATTTAAGTTTTGGCGATCTATGGGAAAGAAATTTCGATTTATTGGGATTCCACTACGAACTTTTGATTCCTTTTCGATTCTAAATGGTTCTGCTGACCGTTCCCTTTTAGTAGAGGAA
>JABUQX010077564.1:0-12500 GCA_015478945.1 Trachelipus rathkii | reverse complement strand
GCACCCGCACTCGACGCTTTCCACCCGAAGCGTCCCGCCGCCGCGTTCCCGCCCGCCTTCGTCCCGCCCGCCGCGAAACCGCCGCGTGCGCCCACTGGCGCACCCCGCCGCAAAACTGCCAAACTGCCACGTGCAAAACCGCCGCGTGCGCCCGCAGGCGCACCCCGCCGCAAAACCGCCAAACCGCAGTGTGCGCCCGCAGGGCAATAATTACCGCGCGAATGATAAATATTGTCATAGTTGTGGATATCAATGTAGATAAACTATTTCAAAGATTTCGTTTCAAAATTATACCGTTAAACATTTTTTATTAAAAAACATATACTTTACAGACCTTAAAGCATTAAAACAGTTAAAATTGCGCAATTGCCTATGCAACAGAGGAATACATTTTGTAATTAAAATTGTTATTAGAATAACTCAGGTGAAAGACTTCATATATTTTATTAACTTTGTTTTCTGTTATATTTTTATTTTGATTTTAATCTTTTTTACTTAAAAGGAATATATTAAAAATTGATGAATTTTTTAAACATATACTTTATCAGACCTTAAAGCAGTTAAATACAGTAAATCAAAGCGCAATTGCCTAGCAACAGAGGATTAGTTGGTCTTTGTGTTACTGCTTTACTGTTTTGCTGCACTGAAACTTTTTTCATATATTTATTCATTTATATTTTTATTATCTTTTCATGATTGTTTTATTATATAATTTTGAAAAGCAAGAAATATTGTTGAATGATAAACACAGTGTCTGTAATATATAAACATTTTATTTTAGTACAATTATTATAAGAAATTTATTAAAAACATATACTTTACAGATATTAAAGCAAGTAAAACAGTAGATCAATAGCGCAATTGCCTAGCAGCAGAGGGGTTAGCTAGTCTTTGTGTTTACTGCTTTACGCTTTTAGTGCTTCTATTGCTTTATCTGCTTTTACTGCTTTACATCAATATTTAATATATAATAGACTATTATTAAAATAACATAAAATTTATTGAAAATTTTTTTAAAACTCAATTGTATTTGTTTATATTTTATTATTTATTATTATTATTAATTATTATTATTATTATTATTATGTGTATTATATATATACATTATTATCCTATAATTATTATTATTTATTTATTTTATTAATTATTATTACCACCTCCAGCTTTACATTTTACTTTCACTCGCACTCAGTTTATTAATAACACCACACACACACATACACACACAAACAATGCACACACAGCATCACACCCAGGTGTTCATTAAAAACTACACCCACACACACTGTATAACTAAATTATTTGAAAGTTTTTTAAATAATATGGATGAGTTAATTAGATTATTAATTATTAATTATTATTTATTATTATATTTATTATTTATATTATTATTATATTATTATTATTATTATATTATAATATTAACATCCAGTTCATTTAACTTACATGGTACTTTAATTTATATTTCACACACACAATACACCACACAGACACTACCACACACAAATACAACCACATACACACACACATACACACAATACACACAGTGAAGTTCATTTTAAAATATTAAACAGTAATGACAGACAAATATTTGAGATATAATTAATCTTTACCTGTACATTTACGTAATTATGATTTTATTAAAAACATGTTATGTTTTTTATAAAACTTTGTTATGTATTTTAAATAATTTTAGTAAATAAATACCTTTTAATCTCTACGGAAGTTTCTGTAAAAACGTATCCGCTAATAATAGATTAATCATTTCTTGAGCAACTATTTATCTGAACATATATCTTTTATGTATTAACTTTTATACAATAATTATACTTCTTGTATATAAAATTTATAAGTACTCAAAAGTTTTTTAAGAATTAATATATATACAATAATAAGCTGAAAACTGTGGGGTTTAATCAATAAATTATTCAACAAAAATAAAACATTTTCTTCTTAAGATTTCATAAAAAAAACATGCTGATCTTATTTAGTCAGAAGGAATACTATAGATATCGTGGTACTTGGATACCGACAAATAATTAAAGAAAAAATAAACAAATTAGGAGACAGCTGCAATAAAATTATAAAAAGGGCTATATAGCATGATACACACACAGTGAAATAGAATAATATATATCATAGCCAGCTAAAGGAGGAAAGAAATTGAAGAATCAATCATAATGATGACATTTTTAAAAAAATTTCAATCACAAATAATAAGAACGGATCAAGAAACAAAAGAATTCTCACAAAGAATATAAGAAATATTATTTTCTGTGAGACTTCTCCTTCTATATCTAATCTATATCTATAGTTGCATATTTATACTCACAGTGGAAGTTCTTATAGAAGAAACACTGTAAGAATAACGACCAGAAACTTACAAAAAGAAATTAACATTATACTTACCTAAAGGTATATATGTAAAAAGGAATTATTTCAGCTGTGTGAATGAGCCACCCAACTCCTCAAGCCAACTATATAATAAAAGCAGCAGCCCTAACAATACTAGAGTAAAAATATACTATACCACTCTATGGCATCCGCTATTTCTGAATTCAAATACATCAGTAATTGAAGGTTATTAGTATATTTTCATAGTTGGAGCTGAACTCTGGGATAGCAATATAACAATTAAAACATTAAAAGGTGGCTTTCCCAAAGACAAAAGCTAATAATCGATAGTTATAATACCTTATTGGAGCTAAAATTTGACCTTTGAGCCGACATGACCTTGACCGACACGCTTACCCTCTTGTTGTTGATACACTCTTAATTTTTTTTGCCCAAATTTTTATCTCATTGCACTGCTCTCTTGACTCCGTTTGGGGCAACCTGAAGTTGTGCTCTTTAAGCCTCTGCAAATCCTTTTTTTGAGAACCCAAATTTTTCGACCAACCCTTTTTGGGCCTTTAAATTTTTTGAGAACCTAATTTTTTTGGCAACCCCTAATTTTGGCAACCCAATTTTTGCAACCCTTCCGAGGAAGGGGTTGCGCCAACGGTTGCGCCAGCAACCGTTGTACGTGTCCACCCCTAATTTTTTGGCTAAACCTTTGGTCTTCCATGGATCATTTTGGCACCCCTAATTTTTTGGCCCCCTGAGGCTTAGCCCCTTTTTTGATGATTTGGCCTTGATATTTCTGTCTTGGGCCCTGTTCCGACCCTGATATTTCGTCCTGATACGGTTATCAAGGGCATAATTGACCATTCTTAAAGGTGAGTGAGGATTAGTAGGGATTATCTTGGCTCATCGAGGTACCTGCCACCTTGCCTTTGGTAGGTATCTGTGCTAACATGAGTCATGTAGGTATCTGCCCTGTTTGGATCTGTCCTAACTTATTTCCATCTGCGGTCTGCACACACACACACACACACACACACACACACATACACCACATGCACACAACACACACACTTACTTTGTCAAATCCTCAGCTTTGATGGGCGTCAGACTTTTGATGCAGTCACACTTTTGTGCCTCAACTTTGATGCCTCAACCTTTGATGGCCCCTTATATTGTTGTTCAGCTTTGATGAGTACATCTTGATGGTTCATCTTTGATGGCTCAACTTTGATTTGTGCCATCTTTTGATGACTCAAGCCGTATTTTGTTGTGTTCGCTTTTAGCGGATTCAACTTGATGTTCCTCAATCAACGTAAGGAGTATCTAGTGATGTTCTATAGTGTTCTATGAGTATTAGATGAGTGCCAGGTGAGTGCCAAGTGAGTGCCAAGTGAGTGCCAATGAGTGCCAAGTGAGTGCCACATAGTGCCAAGTGAGTGCCACATAGTGCCAACTGAGTGCCACTTTTTTAAGCCTTTTCTAGCCTCCCCATAGCTCAGCCTAGAATAGCCCTAATATGGGTGTCTACTCTAGGTTATAAGTATGAGGAAAACCGATTGGTGATATTAACAAGTTTGCTAAGCTTCCCCTATAATGAGTTAGTCTTTTTATAACACTTATAGCACGACAGAGATAATATCTAAAGAGTTACACATTTTGAGACAGTGACCGCAAAACGTTTCCCGAGTCCCGCGTACCGCAGGTGAGCCCGCGTCGCGGAAACCCGCCCGCGTGGCGCCCGGCAGGCGCATTATACCTTCGTAACCGCTTCGCCGCGTGCCCGCAAGCGCAATATTTCCGCGTAACCGCCGTCGCGTGCGTCCGCAGACGCAATATTACCGCACGAACAAAAAAATATGATATCAATGTAAACTATTCAAAGAATTTCTTTTCAAATATACTATGAGTCATTCATTTTATTACAATTTGTACGAAATTTATTAAAAACATATACTTTACATTACCTTTAAAAGCAGAAATCAGGTAAATCAATAGATGGTGTTTACCTAACACCAAGGTTAGTATGCTTTTGTTTTACTGTTTTACTGCTTTAACTCATATGCTTTACTGCTTTAACTCATAGATTTATTAACATTATTTACTGATCATAAATCAGTAAATCAAAATTACCATTCAACCTAACACCAAAGGATAGTATGCTTTTGTTTACTGCTTTACTGCTTACGTTCGGCAGATGCTTTAACTCAACATGTTTTACTGCTTAACTCATATGGCTTTACCTGGTTTTTAACTGATGTGTTTACTCTTAACTCATAATGTTTACCTGTTTTAACTGCTTAACTCATTATGCTTTACTGCATTTTAACTCATATGTTTACTATCTTTTAAACCATATGTTTTTACTGCTTTACTGCTTGTAACTCTATGTATTACTGCTTTAACTCATGTTTTACTGCTTTTACTGTTTTAACTCATATATTTCTTTAACTCATATATTTATTACATTATGTTCTTTTATATTTTTATTTTGTTTAATACTTTTATTTATTTATTAATATATTATTATTTATTATTATATTTATTATATTATTAAAATTGTAATGTAAGAAAAACTACACGCAGTGTCTGATATATAACATTTTTATTTTAATAAAATTGTACGAAATTTTATTTTAAAAACATATACATTTACTGCCTTTACAGCTTTAAAGTAAAGCTTCATTATCATTATTCACTTAACGAGGTATGGTAGTGGGGAGAAATTTACGTTCCCGGAAGGTCCGCTACATGGTCTTTGCTGGGCGACACGCTGGTTGGTTAAAAAACCTTATTATTATTGAAATATTTAAAGGAAATGGAGATTTTGAACAAACCCCTGTAAAATAATATGGTGTATAATGTTTATCAGGAAAATTTAAAGAATATAAAGATGTTATACAATTTCATGAAGGCATATACGATATTAGATCTATTGGACAATATACTATGGCCACAAAATTATTTATTAGTATATTTACAATCAAAAATTGAATTTGGAAATAGCAGAGCGTTCACATTTTATTTGCTCACCATCTAAATATCTCTGTGTTTTTCAAACACAGGATATATTTTCATCAAAGCAAGCTATGCGAAGTGTTGTCTTTTAAACACCACAGTAGTTACTGTTGTTTGGCCAGATAAGAGACATGAGTCAAATTATAATGTTATTGGCAACTTCAAATGGTTTTTCCCCTTCAAAGGAAAGATTTCCTTAAAGTATATAAATTATTTTACTTCGATCCCCACGGTTTTATTTGATGGTGAACTTCACCCCAAAAACACGCACAGAATGTTGCTCCGTACCAACATTCTTCCCTATGAGATAGAAACTGTATAATATACCTGAATAATGAGTGCTCTAGTTGCAAAGTAGTTTACCTCTTGATAAAAAAATTTAAAAGCTGAAACCTTCTGAAAAATGTAAAAGTAATTAGTGAGGATGAGAAATTCATCCAGTTGTGATTGTGAAGTCTTGTGTTTAAATCTTATAAAGGTATGTTTCCTTTAAACAGCACCTCAGAAGGTGAAAGCTACGCCGTTTATAGAAAACCATTAAAAACCATCTCCTCAACATTTAAAAAATTCTGAAAAAATAAAAAAGGAAACGTACTACGAGACCAGAAAAGGCATACCTACCATTACTCCTTCTTCCTTTAAATCCACGAGAACCTTCAGTGGAGCTATAACGGAGAAGGTTGCTGTACTTCCATATAAGAGTATTGAGAAAATAAGTATAATATACAGGGCATCTCGTACCAGATTCAATTTCGAGCCATGCAACATTCACAACTCTATATGGCCAGTTATTGCCGCCACACTGCTCAAAATCCACAATCACAGCCCCTATGTACGCAGATAATTACCCCACAATGCCAATTGACATTACAACCTTCTGTCACATCCAACAACAAAAGCAGTTGCAGCACCAGAATCCCTATATGTAACGAGTATTAGATCTTTTCAGCAGCCTCTACCCCCCAGCTTATATATGATCCTTAAGTTGAACAGATAACCAATCGGTAGAAAGAATGTACAGATATTAAATTCAGACCATATTACCGTCAATGAGGAAACCAATCTTATACCAAGATGCATCAAAAATTGATAGGATTCTTAAAGACTTGCATCTACATCCATCACTAAGTAACCCGCTGCCAGATGATGTAGATATACCTAATGATGTAAAACTTGAAGTTGAAAAAGTGAGAGATAAATTTAAAAAATATCCTAGAGGAGAGCTACCTACCTATTAGAGCGCGTAAATCAGGAATAGCTTTTATTAATATTTTAAAAGAACAATTACTCTTAATGAAGCAGGACAGATTCTAATTGATGTTTGAAGCAGTTAAGGAACAACATTTTGTGGATTTTTGATAGCTGTTAGTCCTAATTGTTGGGTGTTGAACCGTAGCAGGAGTGGAATGAGCATCAAACAAGAACTTCGACTATTATTTTCCCGAAGTTTTATCTTAAAAACTACAAAACGATTAAGCAGACTTAGATAATATCCCAATGACACCTAGACCTGATTCAAGTCCAGCAGGTACTTCTTACGCTTGCAGATAATTTAAACGTGTTACCAGAGAAGAATAAGAAAAAACCTTATAAATTAATCTAGATGGATTAAATCGTAATTAATGTATTATCATATATATATATATATATATATATATATATATATATATATATATATTATATATAATATATATATATATATATATATATACTATATTATATATATATATATTATATATAATATATATATATATTATCTATATATATATATTATATATATATATTTAGTTTGTAATGTCTGTGTTATAAAGATGGTAACTGGACATAATCTCTCTAGCCTGCATGTCACATTTTGGTGTCATTATAGGTATATTATAAATATATATATATATATAGTAGTATTATATATAATATTATATATCATATATATAATTATAATTATATATGCGTACATGTTTGGGTCCATAGCCAACATGGAGGCAAAAGGAGGGTAGTTTGATAAGTTTGTACTTCAATCTGATGTGACCAAATAGTTTTGGGGCTTCACCTAGGTTAGACGTTTACAGTATATCCTGATATTGAGAAAAAAGAGTTAAAAAAATATTTTAGAGGCGACCGATGGCATTTATTCCTCTACATAAACCTGTAAGAAAAAATTTCCTACGCGGAAAGACCATAGTCCGCAGCTCGATAGTGTGGCAATTAATTATACGAAAAATGATTTAAATATAGTTTCTTTATAATGAAATAGGGTTTTTATTGACGCTGTACTCTAAGAATACTTGTGTTTAATCCCTTTAAAAGATGAACAAAGTATCAGCTACAGTTTGCCTACTGGCTAGTTACCTTGAATTTATTAGAGGATATTGCATGGAGAACACATATATCATTCTGGACAGATTCAGGAATGGAATTCAAGGGTCGAGAGTTTCAGGAGCTAACTTGGGAGTATGGTATAAGTTTATTACAAATACATTTTCCGAACAAGCGGCATAGTGAAGTCCAAACGTACTACCTCTCGCGCGCGCCAAAGTTATAAAAGCTGGAGTGGCGAGGAAGGATGGATATTATGAATACCTTTAAATATATGATATACTGACGATCAAGCTCATTCTTTATTAACAGGTCGTACATACCGCGCCGAAGCTAAAGACCAACGCTTAGAAATGTTTCAAAATTGAGAGGACGGGTGGATAGAACACAGTTAGGTACGTGAAAAAGAAAACAAAATAAAAGATAATTTAGGAATAAAGGTAAACGATTTTATGTAAGAGTATCATCGAACAGAAGAAAGATTCAGAATGGGATATGAAGGGATGGACTAGGGAAGTTTTTAAAGTTCACAATATCCCCCCATTCCGTCGTGATAGTTTAAAGTTATATTATCTGGAGAATTTAGATGGTGAAAAAATAAACAGGGATCATTTATAAAACAAGAAATACAAAAGGTAAGGTTCAACCCTGCAACTCACGAATAAATAAAAATTTGGAAAAAAATATTACATGAGAGGTAAAGGAAAAATAAGCAGCTACTTGTGAATTGAAGCAGGTTGATAAGTTTAAATACTTATATAAATGCAAGTGAAGTTAAGAATCATTAATCAGTTGGCATTATAATCATGGAGAGTGTTGATCACTTTATTTAACTCTCCCATCTTCAGCCTCCTTGGATTTACACCTGATAATGAAACTCTCGGATTTTACATAAACTGTGTTAATGAATTCGTTTACAAACTTAAAAGAGTGAGAATACGAAGTAGAAATTATTTAAAACAGTAAAGTACTCACACTATTCTGATACCAAAGTGATAGAATGTGTTTTGAACATATACAAGTGAAGATACTCGTTATCTGAAATAGGAGCTACAATTGCCAAAAAAAGGTAAATACGGCGAAATTTGCTACAAAAGAATACTTCTTTGAAGAATTTACTTTGCGCAGGTCATATTTTAAATCGGTACCTGCTATTTTTTGTTATTTAAACGATCTCTTTGATATAGTAATATGTGTAAGGATCTGGTATACAAAAACTGAAATGCGTACCTATGAAGATAAATAATAATATACTTATAAGATCTAAAGATAAGTGAAACACTGCGAGACTCGTAGACGATGGATTTTTTTCTCCGGAACGATCACCATGGCAACGTAAACATATTTCGTAAACGTGATGCTGAGCTGGATATACTTCATGATACCCTACTATGTTGAAGAGGGTTAAACTATCTGTGGAGAATAACCCCATGGAACAATCTAGAAACAAAAGATGAAGCAGATCGAGTTATTGTGCTTACTTACATGCACCCATCCGAGTGCTTCGACCCCAGGTATGGCTTATGATGATACAAACTATAATTGATCATCAATATGTAGGTAATACTAAAACTCCTTATTAAGAGTAGTATATTTCCCAAAGAGAGTAAAGTTATAACGTTCCCTCAATGTTCATTGATCTACCTCTGAATAGATCAAATTTTGACTCTGTACGCGTGCATATAAAAGATGTAGAAGGAATCCCTTCCCCTTTAACATACGGCGTAATTGTTATGCGCAAAGTCATATTAGAAAGGAAACAGATGAGTAATTAAAGAAAATAATGGAATTATAATAAGAATTATAGACAAATATATTTTTTCAGTTAATTAACGTACTCTCACAGTGTAAAGTAGTATAAGAAAGGACACTTCCTTAATAATGGACGTGAAAAGGGTATTCAGAGGGATATCAAAAATGCAAGAAGGGTATGGCCTTGGTGGATTTTGCCAAAGCTTATCGGAGAAGTGCAAGGCCTGCTACTCAGGAAAGAGGTGGTGAATAAAAATAGAGTAATAAAGCTATAAGAAAACTGGATGGGCATACTATTCAAGGATTATTGCAGTGCAGGATGAATAATCCTCGTACAGCCTGAAAGAACGTATTAGCCGACTGATTTCAGAATGAGATGTTTTGGATGATGCTTAAGCCGCAACACCATGAAGACGTAAAATGTCAGGGTAACAAGATCGAGGGACAAGAAGATTGTCATAAGAAGAAAAGGACTAGTGGTTGAACTCAAATGAATATTGGCTATTAACAAATAAGAGAAGTATTGACTGATATACTAACTGATAACTTTTAAAGGAAAGTGTGTTATCTCTCAATCTCTAAATAAGGTTTTTTCATTGAAAAATGCTCAGTTTATACTCAGACATCAGTACAACAAGATGCATTTTCCATTTTACTTGTAGTTTTGGTTATTGTAATAGTGAATTGGATCTCTTCTCATTGAACCCTACACAGATGATTAGCGTTAGCGAGTCCAACTTTATCAGTATTAATCCTTTGCATTCAATTACCATTACAGATGTTCCTCTAGAGTGTTCAATATTCCAGGTACTTTTGATCAATACCTAGATCCCCTCTAATGTGTTTTTATATGTAAAAGACGAAATTGACAAAACCTGATGGGACAGATCTTCCCTTCGGGTGTTGACCATATAGTATATACAGAATTAAATTTTCCTGTTATTGTTTCACCCAGGTTGAACTATCTTACGGGAACTTCACTTAGGTGCGATACAGCGGCTAATTATCCTATATAGAAGCTATTATAGAACAATTTGTTAAAATTATTTTCAGCGACGCTAAACATTCATCTCCAGGTCCATGTCGGATTTTTATAGTTTCAAAGAGAGAGAACTGCCACCCAAGCATATAAGATAAAGCCAGCTAAAGTCATAATATACTTATCGCAATTTTACGGTGCGATTACTACATGGCGATTATCTTCTCTCCAAGAAGGACTTCATTCTACCATCTGTTAGATACTAGAATCATTTGATCACCCGGTCAAATCCCTTTAAATTTGCTCTTACAATAAAAAGTAAACCTACTGCTACAGCTGCTATGTCCAGAACCTGTTTTCAAACTGTCGGAGCTTATCTCTATGTCAGAAAAGTTGAAATTATGCACCACAGCGCATTTGGAAAATTAGAAAATCGCTTTTGATATCATACGCAAAGTACCCTTCCAAGAGAGTTGAAACCAAGATATTTAATTTCACTCAAGGAGTATCGAGTATCCAATATCCACTAACATTGTTGAGAACGGAAATTTACCACAGAAATTAATAATAGGGATTGTGGAACATGATCGTCCCTTACTCTGGGGATTATAAACCAGTCCACCCTATTAAATTTCCACACCTTTCGGTCTTAGACCCGGATTCAGTTTAACAGTGAATGGACTTCCTAACACCGACGTGATTATGAAATGTTATACAAACTGAGACCTATCTCTCTGTACTGGGTCCCTTTTACGACTTAATAGCCAATACTGTATCATGTAATTATAGCGGAACAGGCTTAAATCTTGAAGAAAACGCAAAGAATAGTAATTTATATGCCTATGATTTCACAGCCGACCTTTCAGCTTTGTAACGCCTATTCAGCTTTAAACATTCTGAGGTAAGGTACCTTTAGGATTAAGTCTTCTCTTTTTGATCAAGTCTACAATCACCCATCTCACTGTGGTGGTCTATCTTGAGCACCCTCAACTCATTGAAATTGACAAGTACGCAACCGACTTATAGAAATTATCTAAAGTTGATGGAATGAAGAGGAAAATAAATCCGGTGTTTTAAAAATGAACATCGCATTTTAGGTGTGTGCGCTATTAACGAAATATAACTCTGTAAGTTGGAGGGTACCTGCTTCATACTCCACAACATAACATTAATGACACTCCATTACCGATCAACTCTCAACGAAGACACTGATTACAAGGACAAGGAATTGCCGTTTTATAGTAGACAAATAACTGATGTCTATGTTACTTCCATCAATATTTCTAATTTGAAGCATTAAAAAAGTGATACTTTTTATGTTGTAATAGGCCATGATCCGCCTTCTTACTCTCATCACTTATTTTTAAAATATAATAATTAAATGTAGATTGTGATAAAATATTAAAAACATATGTTCATATACCCATGTGATTTCAACCCTTATTATATTTCTCATATGTGGGTTTCTATTGTATTTTAATTTCATTATATTTTATTTTTAAAAAAATGTAAGTTTACCAATAAGTAGTTACAATATTAATAATTAGCTTATAGAAATTGCTATTTGAATAATCTTGATCGTTTTATTATTATATTATGTAATATATTAAATGCTTTTAAATGGAAAAATTCTCCTTCTCTTACTTATTTTTAAAACATCTATTTTTATAAATAAGGTTTTTAAGTAAAAATTTCGTAACAATTTTTTATTAAAATAAAATGTAGGACACTGCCTGTAATATAAAAATATACTTATGTTGGTATTAAAAATATTTAACACTGAAAGATATAATAAAAAGATAATCATAATTATAAATTGTATATAAAATTTTAAATAATAAGCAATGAATGAGTCTCGATAGGAAATACAATAATAAAAATATTAAATGATAAATTAATGTTATATAAATTATTATGGTAAGTTATAAAGACCAGTTAACTGCTTCAGACGTGTTAACTGTGTTTCATACAGTATAATAAATAAAATATAATTATTGAGTTAATAGCCAAAGTATAATACACTAATATGTTGTTTATAAAGCCTATATATTATAACTATAAGTAATAATCATATATTAGTTAGTTTGAATAAGTC
>JABUQX010077563.1:20000-22478 GCA_015478945.1 Trachelipus rathkii | reverse complement strand
GATGAACACGTCCAGAATGGTAGCTTCGTCTTATGTATATGAACTGTATCAGTGTTGCGCAATGAGAAACTCAAATTAATACTTTTATTTTTGGCTTCTGAACTTTTTTTGATATGGTAAAAGCTCTGAGTATTACCCCCAAATCTACAACGTTCTAAGAAAACTCTTAAATATAGCCGGATATAGTATACTATATATTATATATATAGATTATATATATATATTATATATATATATATAAATAATATAATAATAGATAATAATATATATATATAATATGTATAATTATATAATATATATATATATATATATATTATTATATATATATATATATTATATACTATATATATATAATACTATATATATATATATTATATATAGTAATATATATAATATAATATATAATAATATTATATAGGATGGAGAATAATATAATATATAATTTATTATATATTATAATAATATATTTATTTAATATATATATATATAATAGTATATATATATAATACATAAATATATATAAATATAATATACTATATATATATATATATATATATAGTATATATTTACTATATATAATATATATATATATATATATTTATTTATATATATATATATAATATAGTATAATAATATAATATTATAAATATATATAATATATATATATATTATATATTATATATATACATATATATAATAAATATATATATATAAATTAGTATAAATGATATACAAATTTATATCTACGATGAAATACTCTTTACTAGTAGGTTAAAAAATATTTTCAGTGTTGATTTTAATTAAATTAAATGCCGCTTATTTTTCCAACATTGTTAAAGTCATGACTTGATTTTGTTAACATGTTATCAGTTATATATTCTTGCGTCTGCGACAGTTATTGCAACATTATTTTTAAAAAAATGGGCAAATTGCCATGATGATGCTGTTGTTCTTATTATATTATTATTATTATTATTATTATTATTATTATTATTATTATTATTATTATTATTATTATTATTATTATTATTATTATTATTATTAATTATTATATTATATTATCATTTTATTATTATTAATTTATTACATATTTATTATTATTATTATTATTATTATTATTATATATTATATTATTTATTATTATTACATATAATTATATTATTATATATTATTATTATTATTATATTATTATTATTATTATTATTATTATTATGTTGTGTTTATGTAGGGTTGTTTTGTTTGTTTTGTTGTTGTTGTTGTTGTTGTTGTTTTTTATTATATTATTATATTATTATTATTTATTATTATTATATTATTATATTATACTTATATTATTTATATTATTATTATTATTATTTATTTATTATTATTTTTATATTATTATTATTATTATTATTAATATTATTATATTATATTATTATATTATTATTATTATTATTATTATTATATTATTATTATTTATATTATTATATTTTATTATTATTATCTCTTACTTTGTTAAGTTTGTCGATGGACGAATTATTCTGTTTGAAAATACTCAATAATTAACTAGTGTTTTTAATTTCCAAACATTCAAAATATTTCATTTAGGCTTTAGATTCAGAGAATTTCCTCAGAGGGCGATGTCAAATGACCCCTGTGGGCAAAATTACGCCCCGCCAGGGTGAGGGTCCCCAAACCCTGCCTTAAAGGAACTTTTACTAATTTGGAAAATATTTCAGATAGTAATAATTTAATTATATTAGACTAATGGGATTATTTATTGAAAGATCTTTCACCTTTTACTGCTCATAATTATTAAAAATTTGTGTACCTATAGAATATAATAATATATATATATATATTATATATAATATATATAATATATATAATATATAGATATTATATATATATATATAGTATAATAGTATATTATATAGTATATTACAGGTAAACCACCACTCACTGTCAGGGACTGGTTTCAAGAAGGAGAGCAGAATAATAATAAATAAAAATAGTAAATAATATAATATAATAATAATAATTGATAATAATAAAAATAATAATAATAATAATAAAGATAAATTGAGATGGGAGAGGTGGAATGAATAATAATAAGAATGTGTGTAATAATAATAATAATAATAATAATATAATAACAATTAATAATAATAATAATAATAATAATAATAATATAATAATAGATAATAATAATAATAATAATAATAATTAATATGAAAAATTGTAATAAAAAGAATAATAATAATATAATATAAAATAACATAATAATTAATAATTAATTAAGTGGAACAAATAAGATTAAGATAAAGGGAAATAATAATAATAAAATAATAATAATAATAATAATAATAATAATTAATAATAATAATAATAATATAAATAATTAATAATAGGAAAACCGGAACCAATCCCAAAGAAAAACCAACGGAGGGCTTGAGAGAAGGATAAATTATAGCAGAAAAAACGGTAATGAAAATT
>JABUQX010077562.1:12500-47511 GCA_015478945.1 Trachelipus rathkii | reverse complement strand
TATAAATCATAATCTTTTTTTTAATATGTTTTTTTTCCAACCCATTGGGGAAGGTAGAAATTTTTTTTCTTTTTTCTGTTATATTTTAAAAATAAAAATTATTTCCCCCCATGGTAAAAAATTTCTTCTTTTTTATTTCTCCTTATTTCTTTAGTTATTTTTTCTTTTTTTCTTAATTAAAACTCCCCCAAAAAATCACCTTTTGAGGTAGACAGAGATGTTAAGGTCTAAATTCTTTTATTAATATATGTGTGATTCAAAGCGTGGCGTTTAATTATATCTAGTGTGTAATTTTCTTAGTTGATATCATACTTGTACTAATTTTATTTTTATTATTAGTTAATTATATAATATTACTATATTATTATTATATTTAATATTATATATATATATATATATATTTATATTATTTTTATATATAATAATTTTATTATATTATGATTAGAGTATTATAGTATTCATATATATATCTATAATATTATAATTCATTTATAAAATTATTTAAAAAATAAATTTATTATGTTAAATATACAATTATTTAATATAATATTAAATTAATATGAAAATAATAATTTTTTTATTTTAGAAATTTATTTAAATTTAAATTTAATTATATATTTTTGTTAATTTAATATTTTTAATCTTTTTATTTTATATATATATTTATTATATATATATTAGATATATTTAATATTAATTAATTTTTAAAATTAATTTTATTACATTATTTTATTAATTTTTTTCACTATATTTTAAATCTGATTAAGTTTATTTTAATTTAATATTTTGTTAATTACTCGTACTATAATTATAAATAGTTAAATCAATTATAATTATGAATATAAATGCATCTAATGATCTATATTATATTTCAAATTAAACATATATAATTAATATATATTTAAATAAATATTAAAATTATTAAAAATAATATAATATAATGATAGCTAATATAGCAACCAGGATATATACGTCAAGCCCACTGATATCACAGTATTATATCTTTAATCTAATCTAATATATAAATTAAAATATATAAAAAGTAATATATTATATTTATAATATAAATAAATTATATATATTTTTTATTAAATATACAATAATTTAAATTAATGTAATATTAAAAATATTATATATAAATTTTATTATATAATAAATTGAATAATATTTTAATATTATTATTATATTATAATTAATTAATTTAATAATATTTAATTTAATTAATTATTTTATAATATATTTTTTATATTAATTAGTATAAAATAAAATTTGAACATGTAACCTGTTGTAAGTTCATCAATACTAATTTATAATTATATTAAACTATTAAAATTATTTTATTTATATTTATTATTTAATATTATTATATATTATATATACGTATGTAATATAATTTTAGATAAATCTATCTACTAATATATATTTTTATATTTAAATATATTATTTATTATATTATATTATAATTTATTCACATATAATATAATAATTTTATTCTGTTATTAAATTTATTTTATTATTTTATTATTAATATATAAAATTTATTATTAATCTTTAATGTTTTTTTTTTAAATGTAAAAATCGAAATTAATTTTCTTAGAAACGAATTAATTGAAAATATCGTTATTAAAATTATTTATTTTTAATTATTCTAATTTATAAATGTTCAGTGTTTTTAATAAATTTTAAAGTTTATTTATTAAATTAATCAATTAATATAATATATATATAATATATTTCATATTTAATATATATAAATTTAATATTTAATTATAGTTTATTAATATATTTTTATTATGATATTTTATATATTATTATTTATAAACTATGCGTATTTCAATATATATTAAAATAATATTAAAATAAATTTCAATTTTTATCAAGTACTACATATTTTACTATATATTAATTATAATACTATATATTTATTATAATATATATTAATTATTATAATTATAATTATATAAATATTATTAAAAATATTATATAATAAAATATTTATTTTATTATAGTTTTTAATTTTATATATTTAATATTATTATCTATTATTTATTATTAAATTAAAAATATTTTTAATTTTTTTTTTTATAATTAATAAATTTAATATTTTTAATTTATTATTCTATTATAATATATTAATATATTTTATTATTAAAAATTTTTATATTTTTTTAATTTAATTTAATTTAAGTAATTATTATTTATATTATATAATATTGATTAAACTTTCTCAGTGCTTTTAAATATTATATTTGAATTTATATTTATTTAATATTATCATAAATTTAATTTTTTTATTATTTTATCAGATCTTTAATAAAATAAATATATATATTATATAAATATTCTATGAAGTTATTATAATAATAATTTTGTAATCAATATAATTATTATTAATATAAAAATTTTAATAAGAGTATTGTATAATTTATAATATTATTTATTTTATAATTTCTATATTAAATATATTAATTATTTTATTATATAATTAACAATATTTTATATTTAAATTTTAATTTATTTTTTTTAATAATAAAAAATAATATAATATAAGATTATATATAATACATAATATATAGAATATTTATTCTTTCCACAATCAATGAGTTTTTACTATTTATACTAACACCAATAAATATAAAATAATTTATTATATTTATTTATATCATAGATTATTAAATATTAATTATATAAAATATAAATTATATTTAAAAATATATTTATTTTATTATAATTATAATAATATTATTTATATATTCATAAATACAATATTCAAAAATAACATATTTTTAATTTTTCGAACAAAGGGAGATTTGGGTTGGGAAAAATTAAATTTCGCCTTTCCAGTAATGACTCTCAGCCTGTTCTTTGTTTAACTTTGATGGTAAATGTTTTTTTACGTTGTTTTAACTTAGGGTTTCTTAAATATGAAAAAGGATGGGTTTTTTTTTTTACAAATATTTCTTTGGATTCAAAACCCCAAACTTTGGTTTTGTCGGATCAAAAAAAAAAAGCCAAAAATTTTTTTATTTTTAATAGAATGATAAAAAATAATTTTTCCATTAATGAGAAAAATAAAGAAAGTTTAAAAAAAACAAATTAAATAATGCATTGTAGGGGGGGGGAAAAGTTGAATTAAAAGGGGAGGGAAGTTAAAACACCCAGGGCCCCCACAAAAAATAGGGGGTTTGGGGATTTAGGGTTTTTAAAAAGTAGATATTTTTAAAAAAGGCATCACCGTTTAGTTTTTTTTCTAAAATTTAAAAAACAATTTCAATATTTTTTTTTTTCCCCCCACTATTTGCTTCCTTTTTAAAAAAAAAAAAAAAAAACTTAAAACATTTTTTTTAAAAGGGATTTTTTTTCAATAAATTTTTTTGTAACAAAGGGACCTTTGGGGGGGGAAATTTTTTTTTTGGATCCTAAAAAGGAATCATGGGGGTTTAAAATTCCTGTGGTGATAATAAAAAAACCGTGTGTGTGGGAATTTGTGTTGTTTCCTTTTTTCCGAATCCGTTTGCCTGTATGGGGTGGGGGAAACTTATTAATTTTTTCTTAATTTGGGCAAAATGATTTCTTCATTTTATAAAAACTGTTTTTTATTTACCAGGGTTAATATTTCCTTCAATAGGAAAAAGGGAAAAAAACTTTTATTTTAAAAGGATTTTTTTTTTTTTTTTTCTTCTTGGGAAAATTTTTTCCAGGATCAAGGGTAAAGGGGTTACTGCGCCAGGTTCCCTTTTTTTATTTGGCTTTTTTCTCCCCGGTAAAAAAAAACTTATTTTGGATCGTTTGTTTTTTAAAATTTTAAATTAAAAAATGATAATAAAAGTGTCTAAAAAAACCCCCCTTTTTTTCTTCACCGGTGGTGGCGCTCGCCTGCTGGGTTTAATTAATTTTATGGGCCGAGTTACGAAAGTTATTTTTTGTGTAGTCCGATGAATGAGAATCAGCATCGAGAATTGAAGGAAATCAGATTTATTTTTTTTTCAGCTCGATGTGTGGCTGTATTTTGGATAAGCTCTAAAACAAATAGACTCTCTCTCTCTCTTGTGTTTTTATTTCTCCTCTTCCTCCCTCTTTCTTTTTTTATCTTTCCCCTCCTTGACTTTTTTTTTTCTCCTCTTCTCTTTCTTTTTGCAGCTTTTTTCTGCATATCCGAGTTCGTATTCTCCTTTTTTTTCTTCTATTTTCTTATAATACTCTTAATTCGTATGTGCTCCAAACAAACTTTCTTTCCCCTCCTCCTCTTCCCTTTTTTTTTCTTTTCTCTCTCATATTTTTCTTATATTTTTTTATAATATAATTATAAATATAATAATTATTATTTTATATGATTGTAATATATGTAATTTTATATATTAATAATAAAATAAATAGATAATTATATTATATTTATCTTATTAATAGATTAATATTATAATATATATTTTAATAATATATAATATAATATATTAATCTATTATTAATATTAATATATTTATAATTATTAATAATTTTATATATATTAAAATTAATTTAATAGATATTATAATTTTATTATATTAATTATTTAATTATTAATAATAATATATTATAATTTTTTATTTTTTAAATAATATATATTTATTTATAAATATTTCTTTATATAAATATTATATTTATTCTATATATATATTTTTAGAATAAAATTTTTAAATTATAATAATATATTTTTTAATTTATAATAATTTAAATATATTATTATATATATTTTTATATTATTAATTTATAATATATATAATTTAGTATATTATTTATTTAATATAATATATATATATATAAATTTATAAATTTTATTATTAATATATATATAATATATTTTAAATAAATTAACAATAAATATTATATTTTATATTATATAATTATATATATATTTAATAGTATAATTTAAATATAATTAAATAAATTATAATATTTATTTATATTTATATATTTTATTATATTAATATATAATATAATTATATTTATTTATTTATATATATATTATTTTATTATTATTATTTAATTATATATCATTATAAAAATATTATATATATATATATTATATTTATATTTATATATATATATTTTTTATAAAAAAATAATATAATTTTTATTAATATTATTTAAATATATTATATTTTATAATAATTTTTTATTAAGTGTAGATTATTAGTTTATCTTTGATAAATTATAATAATTATTAATATTATTTAAATAATATAATTATTTTTTATTAAATATATATTAACTATTGGGTGTAAGGGGGGGCCCAAAGGGGTTGGGGTGGCAGGGGGGGAGTGAGCGGGCCTCTTATGCTTATTTATCCCCCCCCTAAACATTTCTTTGAAACGAAAAAAATCAGAATAATAACAATTGTTGTGAATCTTTTATATTTGTTATATTTATTTTTAGAGGAGCCAGAAAAAAACCTCCCGGTGAGAACGGCTTTTTAAGGTATAGTATTATTTTATTTTATTTAGTTATGATATAGATATAAATATAAAAAAAAAAACTGGAAATTATAAAAACAAAATTTCAATTTACTAATTACCAAAAATGTCGAATATCAAAACCTATTTTTTTTTCTTTTTTAAAAAGTTTTTTTTTTTAAGTGTTTTTTTCGTTTTTTTCCCATTTATTGGCTTTAAAGTTTGACTAACTTTAGCTGATATTTAAAAACCAAGGGGGGGCTTGGATTCTTTTTTCTTTTTTGGGGAAAACCATTTATTTTTTTCCTTTTCTTTATAGGATAAGAAAAACTTTTATTTTTTTTTTTTCCAGTTCATTTTCTTTTACGAAAATTTTTGGGAGTTTGGCTTTTGGCCCCAAAAAGGCTGGGTTTTAAAAATCAATTTTTTTCCCCCCGATTATCGGTTTTCTTTTTTAAAAACCCCCGTTGGGGATTTTTTTTTCCCCCCGCTTTTTTTTTTTTTAAAAAAACAAAAACACATTTAAAAAAAAAAACCCAAATTGGCAAAAAAAATAAAAAAAGAAAAAATATTTTCAACAAACAAATTTTTGTGAGTTTGAAGACCCATAATATATTTATTTATAATGTAATTAAAATATTTTTTTATTTATTCTTATTTTATTATTTTTATATATTTATATATAATTTAATATATAATTATTAATAATAATATAATAATTTTTTTAAATTTATAAATATAATTTATTAACATTTTTGTAAATATTATTATTTATTTTAATACTAATAAAATTAGTTAAATTTAATGCTTAAATATTGTTGATTAAATTAAAGTGAATAAAAAAAAATAAATATAAATATAATTTATATATTTTTATTAAATAATATATATATATTTATATATTATTATTTAAAAATATAAATTATTAATTATAATTATTTAAATAACCTTTATCTTTAATCACTTCTACCAAACCACCTAATATTCTTGGCCACCCCCACCCCGAAGAGGGGAGAATTCCTTGTAGCCGGGGGGGGGGGGGGCCTAACCCCCCCCCCCCCAATTGTATATATTATATATTTATAATTTTTATATTATTTAACTAAATTAATATTAAATATTTATTTATTTTATTATATAATTTATATAATAATAATAATATATATTATTATTTATATATTTTTAATTTATTTAATGTAATTTATTATTAGTATATGGGGAAACCCAAAATTTAAAGTTAGGGTTGGACCCTCCCCCGTTTAAAAGGGGAAGGGGCCCGGGGGAATTTTAAAAAAATAAGCCGGTTTTGGGGGGTCAAAAACCCCCCTGGTGACCCTCCCTTTGGGGGACCCCGAATACGTATTACAAAAATTTCAGGATTTGTTTTTAAGGGCGGTGTTAAATTTTAATTCCGGAATTTAATTAAATTTCCCGAATTATATCGGAATAAAATCGATAATTTTTTTTTCGAGTTTCTTTTACCCCATTTTTAGGGGGAGGGGCTAGGGGGCCCGGGGACCGGGGTAGGGGGAGGGGTTGGGGTTGGGAAAGAAAGGGGGGGTTTTTTTCCCCCAAATGCCGTTTTTTTTTCATCAAAACCACGGGGAAGGCCAAGAGGGGGGAAAAACCCCCGATTTTTTTTCTCAATTTTTTATCTTCGAAACTCTGATTAACCCTAGGGGTAATTTTTTCATGTATTTTTAAGTAATTAAAAAAACAAAAAAAAAAGTTCTAAAATTGTAATCAATTATAATTATATTAGAATTTAATTTTAATTAAAAATTTATTTTTTATTATATTAAATAAATTATAAAAAAAATTAAAATAAAATATTAAAATTATTAAAATATTTAATTAATTTATAATTTATATTATATTATCTAATTATATATTAATATAATTTATTAAAAATTATTATTAATATTAGAAAAATACAATATGGAAAAACTTAAACACTTAAAAAAAAATATTTAAAATACTAATATACTAGTTATGAGTCCATATTAATTTACCACTAATTTTCACACCACTATCACCAGTAATGAATAACGTTATAATTTCTTATTATCTAATAATTATTGTAAAAGAAACGCCAATTAGAACTCTCATTTTCCAATATCAATATTTTAACAATTTTTTAAAATAATTTTTTAATATATTATATATATTAAGTATTAGTCTAAAAATTATAATAAATGCATTTATCATTTTAGTTTTTTTTTTATATTATATTATTTATTATATATATAAGTATTTCTTTAAGATTATATTTAAAAATTATATAACAATAATTATTTAATAATTATGTTTATCATTTAATAATTTTGTTTAATAAATATATTATATTATATTATTTCTTTTATTATTAACAATATATTTAACTATATAAATATAAATTAGTAATATAATATATTGTAATATTATATATTATTTTTTTTGTAATTTTAAATATTTTTTTTTATTATTGGTAAAACCTGCTAAAACGTTAAAAAAACGATATTATAAATATAAATAATTTTTTTCTTACTTCGTTCATTCACTAGTTATATATATATAAATATTAATTAAAATATTATATATTTATTAGTATTAATAATTTTTAATATTATTTTATTAATTATATTATTTTATTTTTTTTTAATATTAATATTTTTAAATTATATAATAAATATAATATTAATATTTATAACTTCTTTAATAATATTTATTATAATATATTTATATTATTATATATATTTTATTATTATATTATTAAAATAAAAATTTAATATAATAATTGTTTTATTATAATATAATTTAAATATAAAATGACTTAAAAATTAAATTATTATGTATATAATTAATTAATATAATTATATAATATTAATATTTTTATATATATTATATAATATAAAATATATTATTTATATAATATTATTTAAAATATATATATTAATTTAATTATTTATATAAATTTAAATCAATATATATTATATTTATAAATTTTATAATTATAA
Organism: Trachelipus rathkii; assembly: GCA_015478945.1. Lineage (NCBI taxonomy): Eukaryota > Metazoa > Arthropoda > Malacostraca > Isopoda > Trachelipodidae > Trachelipus > Trachelipus rathkii. The sequence continues at coordinate 39,086 of JABUQX010077562.1, read as the reverse complement.
TTAATTATTTATGATTAATTTATTTAATTAATTCTCAAAGTAATAATCTAGATATTTATATAAAATTTTATATAATATTATTAAATTATAATATATTATAATTTAATATATATTAAATAATAATTATATAATTATTATTAATATATATATTTAATTTATATTTAATTTATATAAATTATATATTTAATAATATTAATTTAATTTATTTATTTGTGGTATAATAGGGCTTTCTGACCCTTTAATTTTATTTATTTTTACTTAAATTTTGCTTTCAAAAAAATTTTATTCATCATAAGTAAAAAGACTTTTCATTGGCTTTATTCCTATATTTGTTTCTTTTTCCCAAAAAAAAACCCATATTACCCGCCTATACTTATTTTTTAACCTGAAAAAGGGGGAACCAAAATGGGGGTTAGTTTTTTCCACCCGACAAAAAAAAACGGGGCACCCTGGGCCTTTTTTTTTGGGAAATTTTTTTTGGCTTTAATTTTTAAATTTTTTCCCCCCCCCTAAACTTTTTTCCCCCCCAAAACTTTTCATTTACCGAAATTAAATTTCCCAAATATTTTTTCGGGGGTAAATTGGGGCCACAGGGTTTTTTTTTTTCTTGGAAAAACCCATAATTCATAAATTCTTTTTTAATTTAAAAAGAATTAAATTTTTTATTTTAGATTATTTATCCATATGGAAAAAAAACTTTACATATTAATTTTATTTATAAATTTTTTTTTTTTTTTTTTTCAAATTTTCCCCCCACAAATTAAACAAATAAAAATTTTCTTTTCACAGTTAACAAAAATTAAAAAAAAACACATAAAAATTGGCTTTTAAACTTTTTTTTTTCCAAAACAACCCACCAACTTTCCACGGGGGGCGGGGGAAATTTATTTTTCCCATTGAAAGGTGGGCCGGAGGGGGGCTAAAATTGTACTACATAATTAAATTTTTTCCGGATATATGGGGGGGTTTAGGGGGGGGGGCTTTTCGCCCCCCCCCATCGAGTTTCAAAAAAACAAAAACCATTTTTTTTTTTTTTTGAATTTACGATTTTCATCTGCTAATGGTACGGTAACTACTGCCATAAGTTTACTTATTATTTTATTTGCTTTTTTAAGGTATTGTAACTTTATTTAAAATCCATATTTCTTAATATTATTTTACTTTATAACTTTTTTTATCCCTTTTTTTTCAAAAAAAAATTTTCTTTTTTTTAAAAAAATTAAAAAAATTTTGGGTTTTTTTTTTCTTTTAACCTTTTTTTCTTCAAAACAAAAAGGGGCGGCGGGCCCCTTTAAATTCAAAACTTTATTTTAACTTCTAAAATTATTTAATTTTTTTAGTTGCTATCATGTATTATAAAATATAAATAATATTTTTAATCAACAACCTAGCATGCAATAATTTTTATTAATAATATATTAATTATTTATATAATCAAAATATAATTTGAAAGAATTTTAAACTTAAAAAAAAATATAATAAATAATAATATTTATTATTATTATTATATAAATTATATATAATTAAATATATTCCTTTTCTACTCATTTTGTATATATATTAAACTTTAATACATATAATATATATTTTATAAGTTATTTATTTATTATTATAATTATATATTAATTTAATTTTATAATATAATAATAATCCCTTTCTTCTGTGAGCAATTTTATTTTTTAATGCAAGCAATCAAATCTATTTTTTTCTTCTTCAGGGATAGGTTTATTTATAAAACTTATTTATTGTAAAGATAAATTGGTAATTGTTTTAAAATTGGAAATTTTTTTAAACTTCGATAGTATTATAAGAAAAAAAGTTAAAAAACCGTTTTTTAATTTAGAAAACAAAAAAAACTTAAAGAAAATGAAAACAGATTCTTTTGATACGAGAGAGACACAATATAATTTTAAAATTAATTAAAAATAAAAAAGGGGGGGAAAAATTATAAAAATAAATGAAAATGGAAAATAATACTATTAAAGGAAGATTTAAAACTTACTTTATTTTGCATAAAATAAATAGAAAAACTAAAAAGGAAAAAAAAACTGAATCCAAAAACCCAAAAAAAAATTCAAATTATTAAAAAAAATATTAAATATCGGACAAATAAAAATATAATAATGATATAGAACTTGCTTAATTGCAATTAAATATAAAATTTGACAAATCGATGATTATTTTCTGTAAGAAGTAGAAAATGAAATAAAAATATAGACTAATTGGATAAAACTAAATTTAGAGTAAATTTGATTTATTAATATTTTTCCCCTCATTTTAATTATAAAAATATAAAATTTTTATCATATTAAAAATAAATTCTTCCTGTTTGTTTATTTAAAACTTTAAAAAAAACCACAATCTATTAAAATCGGTCGAAAAGGGAGGGGGGAAAAAAAAAATAAAACCCCAAAAAAAAAAGGTTGATAAAATAAAATTTTTTAATTTTCTAAACCTTTAGTAAATTCAAGGGTGGGGACCAAGTCTGAATTTTATCAAATGGATTAAATAATAGTGGTGAAACTATAGTAAGGGGGGGAATACCAGTTAAAAAAAAAGGGGAGGGATATAAAAAAAGGGGGGTAAGGAGGAAAACATAAAACAGGATAAAAGAAAAATAATATAGACAATAATTAAATATGGTAAGATTATTTTTGTGTTAATATAAATATTTAGTTGGGGGGATACTCATTAGTAGGCATGGGAATTAAGAATCGGAAGATGAATGTATAAGTTAAATTTTTCTACTTTATTTTTTTTTTGGGGAAAGGGAAAATTTTTTAATTTTTCAAAGTATTAAAAAAAAAAATAAATGCTGGCCGACTTAATACATGAATAGCATATGTTTAGGTGAATAAAGTCTAGAATGAAAATTAAAAAAAGGGAAATAAGGTGTGCTTTTTTTTATATCTGAAACGTGAAACACCATAAGGCATAGGACATTATGTATATGTAAACAAAAATTCCTTCATAATAAGAACTCGTTTAATATTTTATTTGTTTTCCTTTAAAAAAAGAAGGAATAAATAAATTATATCATTGGGACAAAAGGGGGTAAAGAAATTATGGAATAGGAAAGAAATAAATAAAAATAATATATAATAATAATATAATAAAAACCATTAATAATTGGAAAAATTTATACTTAATTAAAGGAAAAAAAAAATTATTAGAAAGGGTATAAACCAAAAGGGAAATAAGGTTTTTTTACTTTAAATAAAATGACTTTATTTATGACTACTACCCCGCCTCCCAACACCTCCAATTTAATTAAATATAAAAGTTATTTAATAAACAATTAACAGCCATGTACAAAAATAATTTTTGTAGTGAAGAAATTTAAACTGATTAATTGTATTAAAAACAAAAAGCTATGGAGGCCAAAAAATAAAAAAAAGCAGGGATTGTTGGACTATAAATAAAAGGTACCTGTGAATTTTAAAATAAAGTTGGAAAAAAATAAGGGGGGTGGCATTTTTCATATATTTAATCTCCCCAATTGTGTATTCCCAAAGGTTAACCCTCCCAAAAATATTGGGATAAGGAAACATTATAGGTGAAAAAGGTAGGGTAAAATCGAAATTAAGTCTCTTAGAAAAAAAAAAACTGAATATTTTACAGAAAAAAAAGTCCAAGTTTTTTATTAATTATCTAATAATTATAATATAATTAATAATAACTTAATAAAAATAATTGTTTAAAAATTAATGGATTGGGGAATAAATTAATATATATCCCAAGTTTATTTTTGAGGGGGAATAATAAAATTTGTATGAGAAAAGGTAGAAGGTTAGTTTTAAAGAAAAACCTTATTCACCATAGGCTTCATAAAAGCTTGTTATAATTATTTTTAAAATAATTATTCTGGAAATATTATTGTATAAAAAACATGGTGACGCCCAATATTTATTAAAATTTCCATTAATTAAAATAATAAAAACCATTATTTTTTAAAAATGAGTAAGGAAAGAAGCATATGTGTAATTGAAAAAAAGGGGGAAACATTCTTAATTTTTTCATTAAAAGTATATTTGGTAGCGAAAAAAAAACGGGAATATATAAAATATATTTAAATATATCTAATCATTTATATAAGATTAAATACCGGGGTATAATATAAAAAATTGTATCTTGATTGATGGGGTGAATTGAATATAAATAAATATATATAAATCAATAATTATTTTATGGTAATGTGTTACCGATTTTAAGGGGATATAATGGTTTAATTAAATTTATATATATAAATTAATAAAGGGGAAAAGGGAAAAAAAAAATAAAATTGGGGAAAAAAATTTTTTGTTTTAGGGGAAATAATGAAATTATTATATAATTAATATTAATATATTATAGGTATTCCAAGGGTAACAATAGATGAAAAAAATATAAAATTAAAAAATTTAATTATTTATTATTTTGAAGAGTCCCTTTATTTCACTATCTGGGCTTATTATCTGGTACCTTACCACTAAATAGAAATAACTGAGAAAATTAAAAAATCTTTTACCACTCTTAGATCTCTCTTCGTTAAGTATGAAAAATACTAAAATAGTGGAAAAACCATAAAATGTCCCTAAACTTATTGCCAGAAAAACTGGCATCAAAAATTAATAAAATAGAAACGAAAATCAAGAAAGATCACAAAAGGAATGTGGGGAGCATGAATAAGTGAAATCTATCTGTGTTTAATATTTTTAGTGATAAGTGTTGAAATTTGATTGGGGCGCGCGCGAGGAGGAAATAGAACAACGAATTCAAGGTAAAGACAAAGGAGGTAAGGCTTAGAAACCTGTATGATCTTATAAAAAGGAGAAAAAATATGGGCCAAGGGGGCTGGAAATGGGAACGGAAATAAAAAGGAAAAATCTTTTTTACGGATTATGCTCAAGAGACAGGAGTGGGATAGATCAGTTTTGTAGTCATTTGATCCTCACTGTGGGGGGGCGCCCTTTTTAGTCTTTTAGCTGGTCAAAAAGGGAAGGTGCATGCGTCTAGGGATGACTGTTAAATTTAGAGAAAACCAGGGATTTGGGGAACACAAAAATTTGGAATATAGTGGGATAAAAAACCCCCAAAAATGGGGGGGAAAGGTATTTCCATTATGTTAAAAACACCAAAAAAACAGAAAAGTTAAAAAACGAATGCCCACTTTTTTGTCCTTTTGGGGGGAGACAAGTAATGCCTTCTATAGTACGTGTGTTTTGTTGTGTTGGTGAAAAAAATTAATTTTAAAATAGGGGAAAAATATTATTTTGCCTTTGGGGGTATTTTAACTTTCCCGGGGGGGAAAAAAAGTTTTTTTGGAATTTTTAATTTTAAAAAAAACCCTCAAAATTTGGGTAAATTAAACAGAGGTGGCTGGGACAAATTCTACCAAATTTTATTTAAAAACTGGTAAATTTTTTATTTCAATGTGTATGGAAAAAAAAAGAAATTTTTGTGATTTTTAAAAAGGAATAAAATTTTATGGGAAGGCGAGATTCTGTTTTTTTAAACAATTTTATTATTTTTGTGAATTTGGAAACCTTTAAATTGGGGGAGAATGTATGGAAAAAAAAACAATATTTGAATAAAAATGAAAGGGGGAACATTTTCCATATCTTTTGGGCATATTATATTTATTGGAAATAAAAAAAAAAAAAAAAACCCAAAAAGGGGGGAAACATTGTTGTTTAGGGGAATTTAAAGGTGAAAATGATGTGAAAATTTTTAAGGGGAAATTGTTTTTTTGGAATTTTTAAACAAAAAGGAAATTTTACAAAAGAGACAGGAATTAAAAGAAAAAAAAAAACTGAAACAAACACTAACCAATAGGACAAATTTGCCCAAAAAACATTTTCTTTTTGGTTGAATGAATATAATAAACGTAAATAAAATGGAACTGCAAAAATTATTAGTAATAAAAAAAAAGAATTTTGTGTTTATGAAACAATCGATTCTGTATGAGTTTAACAATGGTTTTGTGTGTGAGATCAATTGGGAATTTTTTTTGTGTGGATATGATTGTTAAAGGGAAAAAAGGAAACTTTGGGACAGGGGCCCAAAAATTTTGTTGTCGTGAAAAGAGTGTGAAAAATATGTATCAAAAATTTTAAAAAAAAAAAAAACACTTTCATTTTTTTTTTTTCGGGAGGGGACCCCCCAGTTGGGGGTAGGATTTTGCCCAAATTAGGGGGGGCAAAGTAAATTTAATTTTTTGGGAAATTAATTTTATAAATATTGAAAAATTCGTCTGGGTATGGAATGTTAAAGGAATTAAAATTTTTTTTTTTTTTAGTTTCTGGAATCAATGGGGGGGGGGGATTTTTTTCCCCCATGGGCCAAAACCAAAAGATTTGAACTGCAAAAAATGTTTTGCTCAAAAAAATAAAAAAAAAACAAAGGATAAAACAAAAAAATTATAAGGGAAGGGGTTTTAAAATGAAATAAGTGTGTTGTGTGGGATTTTTCATTGAGTTTAAGTCAAGGGAAATGGGGAATATATTTATTTTTTTTTTTTTCAGTTAAAAAAAAAATTTTCAAACAAAAATTTGCTCTAACATTTCGATACATTACAAACAAAGAAAATAAGTATATATTTTATTTCCAAAAAATTTTTCATGAAGTACCAAGGGCAAGGCGCAAAAGTAAATAGTAGAACAAAGTGCTAGCCATGAGGGGGTAGGGGAGAATAAGATATCTATTATCTTATTTTATGCGTCGATTGTTTAAGAGGCAAAATCAAAAAAGGGTAGGGCCTTTGGGGGATTTAAAACTTAAAAAAAGGAATTTCATTTTAATTACCCCCCCAAAAGTAAAAAGGACAGGAAGCGGTACAAAACCGTTGAGGGGTGACGGGCAACAAAGAGAGGGGGAATAAATCAGGAATACGAAAAAATGGTATCTAAAGTTAAGTTTGGGGGGTTGGCAGGGGGCGATCTCAAGGTCAGATGGGAGGATCAAATGGTATTCAGACATTGGTAACATTGGAAAGGGGAAACTAAAAAAAACAAAAATTTACACGTTAAAATCTTGGAGAAGTGGCCGCGCTCTTCATGTGACAATTGCATCAAGGCCAAAACACCTATCAAAAAAACGCAGGAAGCTAACTGGCTCCGCTTTTTTTCTTAATGCGGAATGAGAGACCAATTATGGTTAGAGAGGGGGGGGGAAGACAACGAAATTTACAAAAACAGATATATACTCTAGGTTGAAAATTACATTTATTTAAAAGTGTACTCAGTTACTAAAACTGTAATTATAGATCAAGAAAAACGGATTTATAGGAGATTCAGCAGGAGAAACGACATCAGTTTTGGAAGGAAAAGGAAACTGTGCTCATAAAGGATTTGGAATTTAAAAGGAATTGATAGGCATACGCGAGAGGAGAGAAAGTTTTCCGCAGAATTTAAAGGGGGAGCCTCTCCTCAATAAAGCGCTTAGGAACAAGGGGGAAAAGAGGAGAGAGAGTAAGTAAAAATGACACAAAGCCATATAGGAGGGAATGAAGGGAAGAAGTTCAAAGGGGCAAAGAGTTTAATAAAAAGGATAAATTAGCATCCAAGGGCTGATCTTAAAAAAGTTTTTTGCTCCCTAAACTAATATATGAGGGGGAATATTTTCCCCAAATATATAAAAATAAAAAAATATAAATTATAGGTTTTAAGTATTTAAAATTTATAAGAGTATTATTTTTATTATATTTTATATTAAATAATAGGTGATATATATTTAATTAACATATTTGGTGAGGGGTAATATAAATTAGAGTAAATAGGGGTAAAGAGTATAACCGGGGGTGACCTCCTAATAGAGTAGTGGGCTAAATATTCTATATTAAATATAGTAGTAAAATATAGGATATAGTGGAAAAATATAAAACCCCCTTCTATTTATCATCATTGGTGACGTACTTATGGGTTCAAACAGTATCAGGCGGTACTTGTAATGGGGTACTTTTTTAAAAAGATGTAATTCTGACCTTAGGGAGCGTACTTTTTTTAGGAAAGTGACTATTGCTCTACTAAATATAGTTATACACTTTTTCAAGTTGGTATGTGAGCAAGGGAGGAATTTCTCCTCAAAACCAGAAAAGATGTAACTTAAAATTAGTGATACTAAATGTACTTGAGGCGGCTTATTGTACTAGAATAGGGGCCCCCAAAGGTACTAAATGTGGACTTTTTTTGGGGAGATGGGGGAGCAGGTAAAATAGCGAGAATTTATGTACAATTGTTGTGTGTTCTATATTTTTTAGACTAAGCCAAAATTTCGTATATTTAATACACTTGGTGGGTAATGTTATTAAACCTACGTAAATAGAATATATTATTTCTACAATTATAGTTATTGGTAATTTCTAAATAAGGGAAAATTCTCAAACCTATTTCTGTAAAAATTATTAGAAAGTAATTCCATATATATAGGTGGAATATAATATTATAGGTAATGGTAAAATAATAATAATTTTATTTATATAAATTGGATCTAACCATAATATAAATTATTAAAGAATATAAATAGAACCCCGAGTAACACCTTGGGGATAGCTGAGGTAATAAGGGAAGGAATATATAAAAATAATATATATACGACAAATTTGGTATTTTCAAATGGGATGGGTAAATAGTTAGGTTATTGATAAGGGGAAAAACAAATACTATTTATATTAAATAAATGACCCCCGACGGGGGCTACGGGGACTCTGGTGAGTGGAAAAAGGGTATATGTAAATATTTCATTTTTTTCTTAAAAAAATAAATAATAAATAAAAAAATAGTATTTTTTAGTATTATTATATTTATTAATATATTTTATTACTTTTAATATATTATTAAATATAATATTATTATATATAAATAATATAAAGGGATAGTAATATAATTTTATATTGGGGATATATAGAATAAATGTTAAAAATAATATATTTATTTGTGATATATTATTTTATATTTTATTGCCCAATTATATAGTGATATAAGAGGCTCTGGATAATATGCTCACTAAAAAAATTAAAAATACAAGTTATTATAATAATGAATATTATAATTAGTAGGGTGATATATGTAGAAGTTCTTTGTGATTCACCGCCAAACACTAATATTCCCGTATTTTTTTAAAAATCTAAGAATATCAGAATGGTAAGTAATATCATGGGAATAATGTAGTGTATTAAACGATATAATTATGAAAATAGTTTAAATACGCGTCGTGTTGCGGGAAAACTGATTATTAAAGTCTGGGCGCGCAGAAATTTTTTGGGGGAAAAAAAGCAACTTATGGATCTCAGCGGAAAATGGAATTAAAGGTTATAGAGGCACGAATGAAGATAAATGACACATATAGTTTAAAGGTAACTTTATCTGAAAGAAACTAATAGCAAAAGACATAATTAAATATAAAAACGAGGTAATAGGAAATTTCATTTTAAGGGAAACTTAGTTATGGATCTAAATTGTTATGTAGGTGGGGCTGTTGCGGAGGGGTATGGAATATTAAGGAATAATAGTGGATTTAAATGATAATAATAAAAATAATTAATTAAGTGAGATAATAATAATATAATAATGATAAAGTTTTAGTAAAATTAATTATATGAAATGAATAAGTAAATAATAAAATATAATATATGAAAGACTGAGGATTTTTAATATATCCTAAAATAAGATAATATATATATTATATAAATCAATAATATTTAATTATAATATCTTTAATATTATATGTGAATATAGTAAGATTTAATATAATTATAATAAAAAGGCCCCCTCAATAATTATAATGTAAGGAGGGAATAATAGATATATAAGTAGAAAAAGGCACAAGCTCTCTGGTCTGGGAAGAAAGAGGCACATACTCAAATCTCTATATCTCGCAAGAACATACAGGAATAGCTACAGTTAACTGGCTGTAACACGATATTGTATAGAATGTTGCGAAAAAACATATTATAGATGAGGCGAGGAAGAAAGATGTAAATAGAAAGAGAGTTAGAAAAAAAAAATAAAAGGGATATATAAAATTAAGTAATATATATAAATGAAAAAAAATATATTTGTCTATTAATCGTCCAATTATTTTTATTTAGATAAACGGACCGGATCAAATGTGATAAATACCATGCGGGCCTAATACATTAGTATCAAAACCACTTAAGGGGGTATTTAATTGGAAAGAAATGTAGGGTAAATAAAAATAAAATAACTGATAATAAGTAAATAAAAATATAAAAAATTAATTAACAATAAGATATGTATGTAATAAAAACCATAAAAAAACTGTTTTTTTTAATACATTTTTGTTCTTTACATTAATCCTTGATAAAATAAACTAATAAAATAATAATATTGGAATATAATATTATAATTTTAAATCCATTTTGGTAAATAAATAAAAGTGGACTACAAAATAAATTTATAATATATTATACATAATAATAATTATATTAGTGGTCTATTTAATATATATAATATACTCCCATACCTCACAAACATGGTTAAAATAATAGAGGGAAAACCCACTTTATTATCTACTCTTTTTTCTGTTCGGCAATTTTTTCTGATATATGGTGGGCTCGGGGGGAGATTTGATCACGTTCCCAAAAACAGATTGTGGAAAAACATTCATAGGGGAAAGGGGGAATGTGTAAACTTGATGTTTTTCGTTCAATCACCCAACGCCATATGGTGGGGGGAGATTAGGTGAACTTGTTTTTCTTGTGGAGACACCCCCGCGTTAAAACACCCAAAAGTATTACACAAACCGAGAAATTGTGGGAGGGAAAAAAGAGGAATTAAACCAGATAACCTTATAAAACCACAAACAAAGACTCCAAATAAATAGTTAAAACAACCTCTGTGAAGGACCCGGAAAAAGAGGACCCCGAAACGCCTAAGCCTAGCCATTATTCTCCTCTCGCGAGATAATGAAAAAAACATATATTGCAAGTTTTCGGTAGTTGCCATTTTCATTGTGTTTAAGAGATAAATTCAATACATTATAAGGTTTATCACACAAAAAAAAAATATATTTTATACCCCCAAGTTTATTAAATTACTGTAAAGAGTGGATTCTATATTTAATATTGTGGGAGGTTTTACCGCAAGAATAAAAGGAAAATTTAAACCTCTGTTTAGGGAGTGATTATTACAGTTGTCTTTCTTTATTAAAAGGAAAAACTCTATCATGGGTTTGAAATTGCAAAATATATGACAATATAATATAAATTAACAATATTTCATTTTTATATTGTTTGAAAAATGTAATTTGAATCATTTAATCCTTAAAAAAAACGAGATAAAATAAATAGTGAACGTCTAGTGGATAATAATACGCGCAAAAAAAAATAAGATATTTCACTGCCTCTTCCCCATGTAAAACTTATCATTAGTGGGGGATAGTAAATGTATTTTTAGAATAAGGGGATAAGAATATTTTGTTATTTTTTAATTATTTTATTTTCAGTTTTGCTACATTTTTTTCTAATATTTGTTTTCTTCAATGATGATTTCGTCTGATTTTCCGCCGTATAAGTCTTTCTAAATGTACTAAGCCTTTTACAGGACTTTCCTTTATCACACGGTAGAAATTTGATAGCCTCTCTCTCATCACCAGAGGGTAGAAGAAAATGAGAATACTGTTGGGCATCCGTATTAAAATATATACCAAACAAACCATATTTAATAAGGGGACAAAGATAATATTATGCCTCTTTTAAGGATACTCTATACTCATTAATCATATATTATTGAAAATGTGACATTTGGAACAAAAACTAGAAACAAATATTTAAAAAACAAAATGGAATTAATTATATTAATTTCGTGGAAAAATTTTATAATTTTTATATATATTTATCCATTACCAAATTATTAATGTTAATATTACAATAAATTTAATGATGCTTTTGATAACTCAATTATTGATTAGGAACTAATTAGTGATATTAATTTATTACATTTAAACACATTTTTTAAAGTTTTTAAATAATTTTTTGACTTTCGATAAAAATCTTTTTTACCTATATTTTGTAACTTATTTTAATAATTACTATTTCTAATATACTTGGCAAGGGCGGGAGAGAAGGAAGATATAGAGTAAAGGAGGTTGAAGATTAAGGGGATTGAATATATTAAAGATAGAAAACCCCAAAGGCCACTGGAAGTGGGGAGGTGACAGAATTCCTATGCAAAGTGTTTTCAATAATAAAATAACGGAGGGTTTTTTGTTTAGATACCAATACAATTTACATACATATTCTTTTATTTGTGGGAATGAATGGTTGGCGAAATCATAAAAAATGAATAAAAAACCTAATAAAAATGTGGAGGACCGAATATATATCTAATAAAAAAGTAGGTGAGGGTCCATTTTAAATATACGTTGAAAGGACCAAATAGTGGAAAGAAATTTTTATTTAATTATATATTCAAGTATTTAAGTCTAGAGAAATCACAAATTAAAACAGTTTATATAATATAATGTGACCTATCAATAAAAATAGGTAGGATAAGGTCTTATTATTATTTATTATTGGGCAAATTTTAATTATATATATATACACAATTATATAATGTATACCATTATTATTAATATGATTATGATATGTAATATTATATGTAAAGCATAAACATGTAGTAGGCAGTGGAGATGGACACGCGCAAACACTTTTGTTCTGGCTTTAAAACGTAGATTTTTTTCTACCAATGTATGAAAAAAAATGATTAATAGATTACCTGGACCCTTAAAAAAGCAAATTCTATAAAGAAATTGAAACACAAAAATTGGTTACGCTTATACAGAGGCGGTGTGAGGACAGACCTCAGATTTTTACATATAGTCCTTTTTTTTAACACTTTTTTATCTAACACAATTTGTAATTAATCCAGAGGAAAGGGGGATCAAAATTTAAATGAAACTTAACTTTCTGAATTATGTGTTTATAGAATAATAGTGGGGGTATTATTTATATTTGTGGATGGGGCGAATTTATTGTTGTATCAGAGATGTGTAAAGTTAAAAAAGTAGGGTTAATTGTTGTGAAAATAATACCGAATTATTGTTCTTTTAAGAATTAGAAAGATGGGGGACTATTTGAATAATCCTAAAAAAAAAGTTAAAAAGGAAAAATTTTCATGTTAGAATAGTAGATATTCTGGAAAAACAAGGAGACATTATCCTTACCCTAGAAAAGAGAATGACACTATACAGTAAAAATCTAGACCAAACCTCACCAATTATCGTGATTAATCTAGCGATTAAATTTAACTCAAATACGCGTACCTACACAGACCGTATTTAACCGAATCAATCCGCGTATTACAAACAGCCACCCACCAAAAAAACGAGCAGAATAACATAACATATAAACCAAAAAAAAATATATATAATATCAAATCCACAAACTACACATTGATAAACCAGCCTCAGCGAAGCCGACCCATACAGTGTGAAACGAACAACAAAACCTACACATACTCATATAATAAACCAACTAGACACGCATACAAACAAGTTCCCAATATACAGAGAAAGTGAACTACATAAAAGTATTGTAAAAAATAAAAAGTCATGATATTTTGTATATCACTTCAATACTAAGACTGAATAACATGTAGACCAAAATAGATCCATAACTACTAACATACCATCACAACATACACTCTTCTCATCTCAAAAAAGCTCTCATACTAACTACATACTACTCATACTCTCATCTCTCATCATCTCTCCCTATATACCAAACTATACATTCTTTATAATAATCAAATAAATTATTACAGACTACACGTAAATCAACTAACCTACACAACTAACAACAACACAACCCATAAACACCACTCCTATACTTACATATCACTCTCCACAAAATACAACCTAACAAACACAATCTACACACAGCTATCGTACTACTATAAATAAAATGGGTGATAATAAATATATAAATAAATAAAACCACAAATTGAAACAACAAGAGGACAGGGCTAAAGTAAACAAAATAAGGCACGGGTCATAGGGTAAAAAGAACTATTATATATAGGAATTTACAACTACTTCTTTATATCATCATACACATACTCTTAACTTCCTTCTACTTATATTTTATTTATAGTGTGATATTATTATTTCCATTAAAGTTTATAATAAAACACAGGAGAGATTAGAAATTTAAACTATTAGATGAACTTCACACCACTACTATTACTAAACAATCAGTAAAGTGATTATTTAGTAATACTTTAATAATTTATTTACTGTTTCTCTGTATGAATAGATGAATAAATATATTATATATGATTAGTAAATAGTATTTAAGAAGCTAACCGAATAAACATTTTTCAGCAAGCGAAATTCGGGTGTCATCAAGAGACAACTAACAAACACTGAACCTGTATCATAAACACATATACACAATAAAAATAAAAATAATACTATAAATAATAAACTCCATTAATAAACAAAAAACAAAACAAAGAAACTGGAGTCAAAAAATAAATATAAAACTAAATAACAAAAATAATACCTAAATGAAATAATATCCAACAATCAACCAACAAAACCCACAAACAAATGTTACAGCAACGCCGTTCCTTTTGAAGAATAAATGATTGTTCCAAACCTTAATTACTCAAAATAATATAATCACTAAAAACAATGAAACACTCAACCCCTCATCTCACACTCACACTCTCTCACTCCGTAAACAAATATCCAACAACACCCAACACACCTCAACAAAAAAATCATCGATCAACGGACATCCACCCATCCTCCTAATACACACCAGCTGTCTACCATCCCTACTCCTAAGCAGGCCTACGAGACAAACATCTATAACGACACAGAATTGAAGTGAAGCTCCCACAACAAACCACCTTATACATCACAACTGCACCACCGTTAGCGAGAAATATATAATACAAAGAGAAAGCCTCAACAAAAAAAAGCGCCGAGACGGGGGTAGGGAAGGAATATGGAGTACATAATAGTATACACGGAAATAAAAATGCAAAGACCCAAGCCACACACATATAGCATTCACCACATATAAGCAAACCCCACAAACCACCAACAGCAACTAAAATACATAACACTATCTCAAGTGGTGAAGAGAGACTCGCGGGCGACAGTTTAACAGATAAAATCCACCACATAGAGACAATATCGCCGAGGTACTTCGACGTTATATCTGTAATTAATCCACGAGTCGACTAATGACCTACTCTCTGCCACTAATGTTTGCGGGAGAAATACGCTCATCCCCATCCGGAGAAGACGCAGCGAGAGGAGTCCAACAACAGAGCCACGTACCACCCACTCACAACGGAACTTGCGCACATTCACACACTAACCCACATCGACTTAGAGCGAGCCAATTTTGTTCTGAGTCTTAATCTCGAATTTACTTGGATACTCAACTCTTTTAAGTATATTCATCTTCTCTTCTCCATTACATCCTTTAACATATTTATATCTTTTCATTTTTTTTTAATTTCTCAACATTTTCAATAACGTTCTATATATTTCTATTCTCCCCTCTCTCATACTCAAACATTTCAACTATTCTCATCTATAATCTTATGTTTTATTCATTTTTTATTTTCTTTTTTATTATTTTTAATTTTATATTTATTATTTTATGTTTTTTATCATAATTTATATTTTTTTATTTATATTCTTTTTCTTTTTATTTTTTTTTAAATTATATACTTCGTTTTTTTGTGTTAATATTTTATTTTTTATTCTTTTTTTTAAATTTTGTTTACTTCTTTTGAATGATATTTTATGTTGTTACTAAGCTATAATTATTATTATATTCTTCTTACTGTTGTAAGGCTTGGCTGGTTAAGTTTGTCAAAATTAAAGATTTAATATTTCATTGGGCAGGTCCCCTTCTCAGACTAGGTTATTTGGTTTTTTATTTTTTATATATTTCAAGGCTTGCTCTTTATTTATATTTTTTACAACTTGTTTTTTTTTATCTCATTTTTTTATTTTTTCTTAAATTTTTTTTTTTTATTTATTGTTTCAGTTCCATTTCTTTTTATTATATAATCTTTTTTATTTTATTTATTATTTTTATTTTGTATTATATTATATTTTTATTTATTTATATATTTTTCTTGATTATTTGAATCTATTATTTTTTTTTTTTTTTCTATATTAGAATACATTATTATAGTCTTTGTCCTTTATCTTTATTTTCATTTTTATTTATTTTTTTTTTTATTATATTTCATCAATTTAATTATTTCAATTTTTTTATTTATTATTATATTTTCTTTTTTTTTTATTTATTTTTTTTTCTAATTATTTTTTCTAAATATTTATTATCTTTTTTACTTTATATTTTTATTTTTTCTTTTTTATTTATAAAAAAATAAATTAATAAAACTAAAATTTATTTATTATTTATTTTTATTTATTTTTATTTATTATATTTTTATTTTTTTTTATATATTTTTTTTTTTACTTTTTTTTTATATCTTTATTTTAGATTTTTCTATTTTTTTATTTAATTTTATGTTTAACGTTATTTTTACAAGACAATTTTTTTTTTTTTTTTAATTTATTTTTTATTTTTTTTTTTTTATTATTATTTATTTTCCTCTTCTTTTTATTCTTTTTTTTTTTTATATTTATATTTTAATTAATAATCAATTTTTTTAGCTTTTATTATCCGATTTTTTTCTAATTATTAATGTTGATCGTTCTTTTCTTTATTTCAAGTTTATTATGTGTCTTTTTTTGTTTTTATTTATATCTCACAAAAAGAATATCAACTCACAAAATTCTGCCATTATATATATCTTGTTTTCTTTCATTTTTATACTTGTTGTTGTTTTTTTCATTTCCAGTATTCTTTCTTTTTAACTACATGTTAAAATTTACTTTTAGGTTTTTTTCTCATTTATTTATTTTTATATTTTTAAAAATCTTCTAACAAATATTATTACTGCTTTTTTTGGTGTTCCTCTCATTATATGTTGCCGTGTGCTTTTTTTAATATGGTGCATATTTCTTGTTGGGTTATCTATTCTTGATAATTTATATTTTTGTTTTCTTTATTGTCTTTGTCTGTAGTTGTTTTGGTTGTCGGATAATTATCATTAATTTTATTTCTTAAGAAAGAATTCCCAAAGGCTTGATTAATTTATATATTTATTATATTGTACTCTTCTCACCTTCATATTAAGTTTGTTGTGGGTGGTCTATCTCTTTATAAACATTTAAATATAGTTTGGTTCCTTTTCATTATTTGAAAAATATTCATCGGTGAGAGCATATTACCCATTATTATAACCCATAATTATATTATTCTATTAATGTATATTATTTTTATTATTATTTTAAATTATTATTTTTTTTTTTTATTTTTTAGATTTTTTGATATATTCTTTGTGCGTATGCTTTAATTTTTTTAATATTTTACCTTTCTTTATTATGTGCTCCTTTCATTTTATAATTGGTTTGTTTTTTTCTCTTGTTTTTTCCTTTCTAACTTTTTTTTTTACATATATTATAAAATTTCATATATTATAAAAATTTTTTTATCCTTTGTTTCTTTTTGCATAAACATTCTATTTTTAGTTTATTCTTATTATATTTTAGATTATTATTTTTAGGTATGAATTTTATAATCTTTAATTTTTAAATCTATGGGTGTTTTATATATTTTATTTGGCGTTATATCGGGGCGATTCGGGGACGATGCCGATTTCTTCATTCTTAATTCTTCACTCTCTTTCTTTGAACGAGATCTTGGAAATTTTACCTAAGGAAACTGATCCCTAATTTTTTTTTTACGTTTTTATTTTTAATATTATTTTCTTTTTTATTCTTATTTATTTTATTCTTTCTATTATATTTATATTTTAATTTTTTAATTTTTTATTTTTTTTTTCTTTTATTATTTTATTTTTTTTTTACTTATATTTTTTATTTTTTATTTTTTTTTATTTTTTTATTTATTTATATATTTTTTTTTAATTCCTTCTAAAAAAATTATTTCTTTATCTTTTTCAATTTTTTATTCTTTTTTATATATGTATCCCCTTGCTTCTTAATTCTATTATATATTTATTTTTTTATTTATATTTAATTTTTATTTTTATCTTATTTTTTTTTTATCTAATCATTTTTTTATTTTTTTTTAAATCATTTTTTTTTTTATAATACTATATTTTTTATTTTTTTTTTTTATTTTATTTTTTTATTATTATTTATTTATTTATTTATTTTTTTTTTCTTTTATTTATTTTATTTATTTTTTTAATTTTTATTTTTCTATCTTTTTTTATTTAATCTTATTTATTATATTTTATTCTTTTCAAATATTTATTTTTTCTTTTTATATTTTATTTCTAATTTTATTTATTTTATTATTTATTTTTTCTTTATATTTTCTTTAATTTTCTTACTTTTTTTTTTTTCTTTTAACTTTTATTAATATATGTATTTTTTTTTTTTGTTTTATTTATTATTATTTTTTATATTTTTTATTTTTTATTAATATTAATATATTTTGTTTGTTTATCTCTTATTTTTTTTTTACTTATTTTTATTAATTAGGGTATATAATTTAATACTTGTATTTTCTTTTATTTCTTTTATTTAAAAAAAATTTTACTCTTTTATTTTTAGATATATTTTTGATATTTTTTTCTTTTAATTTATTTATTTAACGATTTTTAATTATTTTTTTTTATTTATTATTACTTTTTTATTTTTTTTAATTTTATTATATTATTTTGATTAATTTATTTTATTTATCTTATATTATATTTTTATTTTTTTATTATAAAATTTATTTTTTAATTTTATATTATTAATATTTTTCATAATTTTTTTATAATTTAATCTATTTTTTTATATTATTTTTTTTTTTTATTTTTTTTTCTTATTTATTTGTTATTTCTTTTAATTTATTATTTGATATTATTATTAATTTTATTTATATTTTTCTAATTATTTTATTATTTATTTTTATTTATCTTTCTTATTTTAATGTTAATTTTCTTATTTTATTATTTTCTTGACCTTTACTTCATATATATTTTAATCATTTTTTATTATATTTATTATAGTTATTAATATAATTTTTATTTTTTTTTATTGCATTTTCTTTATTATTTATTTTTTTTTCTTTTTTATTTAATTTTTATTATATTACTATTTTTTTTATTATTTTTTTCTTTTTATAATTATTCATTATTATTTATATATTTTCCTATTTTTCTTTCTTTATTTTTATTTATTTTTTATTTTTATTTTACATATAATTATTAAGTTTTACTGTTTTAATTTAATTCCTTTTTTTATTCTCATATTTATTATATTATATTATTTAATTTTTTTAGTTTATTATTTAATATTTTTTATATAATACTTTATTATTTTTCTTTTTATTATATTAACAATTTACAATTATTATTTCAATTATTTTTAAATATATTATTTTTTTGTTATTATTTAATATATAATTTTTTTTTAATTTTTATTAATTATTTATATTATTTTTTATACATTTTTTTTTTAATTTTTTTTTTTATATATATATTTAATACTTAATATTTCATAGTTTTTCTATTAATTATTATTTTTTTTATTTTTTATATCTTGTTTTATTTAATTTTTTATTATTTTTAAAAATATTTTTTATAATTTACTAAATTTTTTATTTTATTCTTATATTTATATTAAATTTAATTTAAAATTTTTATTATATATCATTTTAATATTTATTAATCAATTATAATGTTGTCTAGGCTGAATCCTTTATAAGATTTTTTTTTTTATTATTTATTTATTTTTAATATATTTTTTTATATTTTAGCGATTATATTTATTTATTTATATTTATTTTTTTTTTATCTTTTTTCTATTTTTCTGATATATTATTTAATATACTTATTAATTAATATTTGTTACTCACTCTCTTTTATTATCTCTCTTATTATTTGACATTATGTTTTTTTTTTTTCTATTTTCTCCCTGTTTCTCTAATTGTTTTTCCTCGTCGCCGCCCTGCGGGCAAGGGCAACTAACACATTACACATCCATCCAAGGAGCATGCGTTTTTGCGGTCATGTTTTACACCCGCGTAGAGCTGCCACGCTTTTTGCGTTTTAACCCATTCCCCTGTGTTACTTCATGCATGTGACGTCGACAATTACATCTATTTCTATCCACTTTATACACTTTTTCTCCTTCTTTAAAAGGCCCACCTTCTCTTCCCAAATTCATGTCACTTTTCATTTTTTGGCTAGTAACCAATATCCAGACACTGAACCGAAACCATAAAATCACTTGCAATTTTTCTGTTTTACCAACTAGTTCAGGCTAGATTAGTTTCGTCTCGAGTCTCTTTACCCGGCTGGTTTCACTCAAACCTATTATTCAATCTCCTTTAACTCCTGTTCCTTCCTTAGGGTTACCGCGTCGATGGGGGGGGGACTATATATTTAAACATTATCTCCGGTCTACCGTCACTTACCCATTTCTCTAACATCATTTGCCCCTAATTACGTGTTGCTTCAATCCTCCCCAAACTTAACATTTCAGTGGGTAGATACTTTTTTGCCATCTTTTAGTGAGCCTCTATATTTCCAGATATCTCGATACTTCCTTTAGTCTCGGACTACGATGCATTCAACATCATGTTAACTATACCTATTTATTCTATTCTTCTCTGTCTGAGAACTCTCATTGGTCTTTGTTCACTTCGACTATTATAGTCTCTTCTCACATCTACCAGACTCTTTTAACTCTTGCACCACGCCACGCTTGTTCGATGTGCCTCTCATATGTTCAATATACCTTCTCCCACTCACTACTATTCTTTGCGCTTATACCATCTCCCGATTCTCCTTTTCTTGCCCCCCCCACTCCCCAACTATCATACATCATCTCTTCAAAGTAATATTTTTATACAACACTTCAGTTCATTTGTTCTCTCTGGCTTTCGCCTCCACCCCTATATCTAGAAGCTCTTTTTACACTCTTCAACTCGACTTTGATCAGTTCTTTCTACACAACTCTCCCTTATATTAACTCTCTTAGGGTTTCTCATCTACGTTTTACTTTCATTTACCAACCTATTTAGCTACCAATCCGTTCGTTCAATATTTACTCTCTCACCAGTCCTCTCTCATACACCTCTCTTGCACCGCAGGGTGGCCTTTCACTATGTCTATTAATTACTTTACTTTTAACCCTTTTCTTCTCATCTTCTATTTTATTCCTCAGGTATTTGTAGTTGGTCCCTGTTCCCCGCTCCCGTATATTATATTACCACTCCTCAATGACTACTAGTATAATATATATATATATAAGTATATTAATGAGTATATTAATATCACTGATATAGCCTATATATAATATAGTATATAGTAGTATATATATATACAGTGATTCGGTAGGGGTGAAATAATTACCAAGTTATGGGCTGTGACTGGTTGAATGGTGAAATCCACCTTGATTTGTATTTGTAAGAACCTAAGTCTGCATTTTATATATAAGTTTTATTTTGAAGAATGGTCTCATGAGTTTTTGGAATATATAGTTCCTTGTGTTGGTCGCATTTCGGCATTGGAGAGCCATTCTCACTCATGAGGGTGACCGCCAATATAAAGAGTAAGGGGAGATAATATATTGGTTATACTGAAGTACTATTCACGGGCTTTTTTTCCATTAGGCCTATTATAATAGATTTATTTAGAGTGTTTCTCGCAAGTAGTTGGAAGATATTATGCTTGGGTTATATTGACTTTCTGATATTTTAGTTAGTCCATTCCTGTCGTCGATAATGAATCTGAAGATATCGCATCTTGTGGTGGTTTCCACTTTCCTCAACGAACAACGGTTGGTTTAATAAGAAGTGGTAGGAAAGGATGATGTGGATTCAAATCTGTATACATTGTAACACATAATGTATCTGTTGTTTTTTCGATCTCAGATAACAGGAAAAGAGATCATAGAAGAAGAATATTAATAGTGTGTAATTTGGTGGAATTATGTGTATTACCCCTTGAGCACATAGTCCACGCCACGCTCCTCCCCCTTATAATAGCGATCTAACTCAGCGCAGCCCCCACTGACCGCCACCCAGCCTCAGTTCCAGTCTGTATTTTCCCTTATTCGGTCGATCTTTCCGTTTTTTCCGGCTGTGATAGTATGTGCTTTTACTATGAATATCTGCAATTTCTTATTTAAATGTGTGTATTTTACTTGATTCTGTTATATTAGCTGACCCGTTAGCCGATTTTTTTTCTTTTCTCAATCCCCTCCGTGTGAGATATTCCCTCCATAGATCAGCATAATTTCCCTCAGATGATTCGGTTAATCTTAATATAAAAGCGGCGAAAATGCACGTTACAGCAACCACCGCGGCAAACCCCCCAAACCCTTTTTCTTCCTTCGAAAATTTCGGGGGGTGTGTTCATTGTCTCCTTTTCTTGGCGATCATCCATCTCCATACGTCTGGTCTATTTATCCCGGCCATAGAAGCTATATTGAGCAAAGAAGTGGTAGAATTCGTTGGTTACCCCCGGGCCATTCTTAGTTGTGATGACTCTGCCATGATTTAATCGTTTTTAGGGTAGTGCTCCCTAGATGATATGTTTTTTCAGAGATAATAGGTTATTCACAATAAATAATCCACCGGAGAGTACCTGTTGCCATCCCCCTCAAGGAGACATTGTACCGGTTGACGAAGTGTTCAACCCGCCTCCTCCCCGGAGGTTCTCTACTCTTAATTAAATTAATAGATATGGTAAAATAATATTAAGGTTTAACTGTAGCCTGCAAGGTTTGCGAATGACATGACGAAGAGAATTCCTGAGACACACGCCGCCACTCCGCGTATTTTTAGAGCCTAAGTATTCTACCCCGCACCCCAAACTTTACCATGATTTTTTTCAGGCCCCCCCGAAATAATAAAAAAACCATTTTTTCTAAAATCCCCGTCTTTTTTTTTATACTCCCCAACCTTTATAGGTATATCCTACTAACAACCAAATTTTTTAAAAACAACTGCCCATTTTTTCTCACTTCATTATAAACCCCAACCCAATTTATTAACTTATGTGTACGAACTGAATTGAAATCCTTTGTATTAATAAATTACATATAAGCTATAATACAAGGCCTCCTACGAAAAAACATTCGTGAATTCTTCAGACCATCAAGGAAGATTAAGGTAAATAATTTATTTTTTATCATAGAGTATTAATAACAAATTCGTGAATTCTTTAGACCATCAAGGAAGATTAAGGTAAATAAAAATTTATTTTTTATCATAGAGTATTAATAACAATGAACCCACTAACATTCAAAAGTGAAACAGACATTTTTGAAACATTTGAAATAGTTTATTTCTTATGATGAAACAATTTTGCTCTATGGTGAAAGGTGTTGAAATTTTTGATTTAGTATCCAGTGGTAAAATTTTAAATTTTAAACTAAGAAATTTAAACGCAAACTTATGCATGTAAACAGATGCGCAGTAAAAACAAATATATGCAAGTGAAATTTTCGATAGGGATTAGGGTTACTTGATGTTAGAGGTAGTTTTAATTAAAAAACGATTAATAGCATTTAATTAAAAATCGATTAATTGAATATCGATTATAATCGATTGTCAATTTGTTTCCTCATCTTAATTAAGAAATGGCATTTAGTGATAACGTTAATTATTTGTTAGTCAAAATTATAATTGTTGCTGGTATAAGGTTGGCTTTGTGTAAATAATTTGCAAAATATGTTATTATTATTAGTAGTGATGCGTGCTTGTGCTCTTTTAAGTGTAAAATTAAGAATTGGCTCAAAGTCCTATATGAGAAGTAGGATACCCTAGAGCTAATTTTCAAAAAATATTGTAACTGTTTTTTGAAGCCTACGCTAATCGTATGGCTTTTAGAGTTAATAATTATTATATTATACTTAAGAATAAAGGTTTTTGTAAGAAGAATTTTGAATTAACAATTTTTTGTTAAAATGGAGAATTTTAATAAACTCAAAAAACTTTGTGCTAGTTTTAAGGCTAAAGTGACTATCATATTAAATAAATTAAGTGAATTAAAAATTAATGAGTCCCTTAGTCTTACATTTTTTAAAGTACAATTAAAAGAAATATCTGACATTATGCGCAGAATAAGAAAAGTAGATGAAGAAATGCTGGAAATTTTAAATAACACTGAAGAAAGTGATTTTAACTCTGAAATATAAAATCAGACTGTATATTTTTTTAAATTAGAATATAAATTAAATGAGTTTAATGAGTTTGTAAATAAATTAACTAATGAAGAACAAATAAAGAAAGAGGAAAAGCCTAATGCAATGGATAGCTTTTTGGAGGCTTTAAATAATTCTGACTATAATAAAACAAATATGAAATTACCAGTTATGACTTGTGTTAATTTTGATGGTAATGTAGAAAAGGTGAGTTTTAATGCTTTTTATAACCAATTTATGAATCTTATTGGAAATAATGCTAAGCTTAGTGATTCAGTTAAGCTCATGTATCTAATCAGCTTCCTGCGAGACTACCCGCTAAGTATTGTTTCTCATCTAACAATAGTGCCTGAGAATTTTCAAACAGCCATAGAGTTGTTTAAAAAGGAATATATTGATATAAATGCAGTTGTTGATGACCTGTTTGGTTCTATAGTGGAAATAAATATAGAAAATAAATATGATAAAAATTTTATTTCATTAAAAAAGGCTTTAAATAGAATCAGAGCCATTATATTTGAATTAAAAAATCATGATTTGGACTTTACCATAAGAAAGAGTTCGGGTTGTAGACTATTGTCTCACATTGTAGTGAAAAAACTTCCTAAAGTATTTTTGAAAGATTTAGTGCGTAAAGTTAATAATAATTACCCTGATATTAATGATGTCCTTGATAATTATCAGGACATTATAAAGACTTTGATTAGTACTAGCTCATCAACTGAAAGGGTTGTAGTTAATAAATCCAAAAGTAAAAGTACACCTCAAAGGGAAAATCCTAAATTAGAATCAGTCAATAAATCTATAGATACACCTTCATTACAAAATTTCCAGACAAAAATGTAACTTCGGAAAAAGGTAAAGAGTTTAATAAGAGGTGTAAACTGTGTACAGGACCCCACTTAAAAGGTCTTTGTCCTGTGCATGATAACTTTGAAAAGAAAATAAATCATATAAAAGAACTTGGTATTTGTGAGCAATGTGCAGGTAACCATCCTCAAAGTAAATGTTTTGGTAATGAAAACAAAATGCGATTTGCTTGTAAATGCGGAAGCAGATCTCACATATATCCTTTGTGTGATAGTAGAAAGACTGATGACGTTCCAAAGGTTAATAATCATTGTATTACTTTTCAACAAAGTATAGAAAATGAATATATTCCTCCTACTGTTACATTAAACATGGTTCATAATGGCAAAGAAAAAACTTTTAGGTGTCTTCTTGATACTGCTTCATGCAGGTCTTACATATCTAAGGAGGCAGCTGAAAGATTAATAACAAATATAAATGAGCTTCCTGTTGTTGAATATGATGTAAAAACATTTATAGGCTCTAAAGTAAAAGTTTCACCAAACTTTGATTGGAGTAAGATTATTTAAAAAGATATTTTTATTCCCTTTCTTATTGATGATTTTTTAAACATTAATTATAGAATAGAAGGCATTTCTGATGTAAATAATATGCATAGAGCTGGTTTAAAATTAGCAGATGGTAATTATGAAAGTACACATATTGATAGTAATGTTGGTATCGATGTATTGATAGGAATTGATTTAACTGACTCATTTCCTTCATTTGAAACTATTCCTTTTATGAGTGGTAAATGTATTGATATTGGTAATAACAAATGAATAATTATTGGTAATATTTACAATTTTCTGAGTTTTAAATTTAGTAGAAATAAGAAGGAAATTGAAAGTAGCTAATTTTGTCACTTATGTTGAAACCGAATCAGAAATAATGAGTAATGACATTGTTCCTATAAATCCTATAAATAATAATAGATTAAATATGCAAGTATATTTTGTGTTAGAGCCTTGCAAAAGCTATTTTAATCCTTTAGAAAATATTTTGAACTCTGATATAGATAATGGGTTGGAGAATTTATTTTGTCTTGAATCTCTGGGAATAAAATCTGATGAGGAAATTTTGAGCACTGTAGACCAGTGCCAAGTTCCGTTGTTTAACCAGAATATAGTATTTAGAGACAATCATTATTATGTTAAATTGCCTTGGTATAATGATAAGATAGATTTGGTTCCTTCTAATTTTAATATTTCAGTAAACTTAGCTCATAAAGTTTTTAATAAGTTAACTCTTAATAATTTACTTGATGATTATAATAATGTTTTTGAAAATCAAATTTAAAGATATTATCATTGAAAAGGTTAACATAGATTTTTTTTTATCAAAATGATGTTTGCAAATATAAATTTATTCCACACCGTCCAATAATTAGACAAACTGAGCAGGTTACTACAAAAATAAGACCTGTATTTAATTGTTCTCTAAAAGTAACAAGTCATTTCCATCCTTGAATGAGGCTGCATACAGCGGTTATGATTTGATGAGTTCTCTTTTGAAACTTCTATTGGC
>JABUQX010077562.1:0-7500 GCA_015478945.1 Trachelipus rathkii | reverse complement strand
TCAATTAAATTTAATATACGACAAAACTTTTTCGTCCCCAAAATCATTATAAATAAAAACTCGGTTCCTGTTATGGACTCAGTCTTATATAAGCAGTAAATTATAGAATCAATAATTATTCTTCATTCGTTTGTATATATATATATATATTAATTACCCTGGTCCACACGAGGTCCACCGAGTATATATATATATATATATACAAATTTCATATTTCCACTATTCATTGGCTACCTTCAGACTAATCGAGCGAAAGTGGTAACGCGTCTGAGATTTGTCTGAAGTTAGGAATAAATGTGGAATAAATTTGTGATCTGGTCTTCATTAGCCCAGCTACCTGGGACTAGGTCATAATCCCCACATTTTAAGTGGCGCCCAACGTGCTTTAACTCACACCCCCATTTCAAAACATTTAATTTGCGCCACATTTTAAGTGGCGCTCAACGTGGTTGAACATTTTTCGATCCCATCGTGTTCATACCACTTCAATATTTAAAATTTATTTTTTTTTTAAATCCTTATAGAACATTTATTGGTACCAACCTTTGTGAGTCATAAATACTTTTATATAAATTTTTATATTTTGTGACTTCGTGTCATTATATATATATTAACCTTGAACATAAATTTTCCCCTTGAACAACTTTCACCATTGAACAAAATATTAAATAAACTTATTTTTATTTTTGTGTGGGAGCCTTGAGAGACAAAGTCTCCAGATTCTCAAACACAATTTATTTGCTCCATAGAGGGCATTCAATCAAAATATTTATTAAAAAATTTTCGGGGAATTTTAAAATAATTTTCCCCCCAACTTAGGGAACTTTGTATTTTTCTTTAAAAATATTATTAAAATAAAATATTTTTAATATTTAAAAAATATTATATATATATATATATATATATATATATATATATATATATATATATATATATATATATATAATATTATATATATATATATAATAATATATATAATATATATATATATATATATAATATATATATATAAATAATAAAACTTATTCTTTCAAATTACTAATATTAATTTTTTTTCATTTTATTTTTACATTAGTAAAAATATATTTTTTTTTGTATTTTTTATATCTTGTTGTATGTAGAAGAACATACGTTTTTAAATAATTTTAAGTCTCATTATTATATAAAATTTGTTTGTGTAATATAAACACAATTACTTAATATTAAGTTAGTCTTAAATATTTTTGATAACATTAATATTTATAAAATTATTTATATATATATATATATATATAAAAATCCGCCACTCACTGATCGTAGGGTCAATATTTTTTTTATAAACAATAGTTTATATATTTTGTATATATTTAGATATATTATATATTTTTCAGTGATACCTCGTATAGGTATTCACATTTTTCCGGTTTTATCCGGTATATATATTATACAAAAATAACTTAGTTTATAATTTGATTTTTTTTGTGTCACGAGACACTTTTATGTATAAAAATTTTTTATACAATATTTTCCAGCGCTTTATACCGGTACAGTTGAGACCGGTTCATCGGTTCAACATTTTTGTTGAACATTATAAAAATATTTAATCTTATAGTTTTTTTTTGTGTTTCAAGACACATTATTTTTGTGCTAAGTACTTGTACTGGTACAATATTTTTACTTGTACAATCTATATTGTGCTGTATTATAAATCAACATTTAATCTGATAAATTTAAATATTTTAATATTTTAGTGTCTCAAGACACATTTTTTCTCTTTATATATTTTGAAAATTTTTGATTAAAAATGGCATTCCCCATGTCTGATCTGTCAGATAGCGACCTTAAACTATACGAAGGATTTAAAAAATCGCGCAAATTGTTACGTTCTCATGTCACAAAGACAGTTAACGAAACTAATACCCAATTAATGGTTGCCAACCCCGATATTCCCAAATTGAATTCTCTTATAAAAAGGTTAGAAAACTTAGACATTAAACTAACAGAAGTTGATGATAACATCGCAAATTTCCTTGACGAGGAAAATCTTTTGATCGATGGCAACATTACGTACGAAAGGCATGCTTCTATTTTTGATTCCATCAGTGCCATTGAACATAAAATTAAAGAACTTACTAAACCACCTTCGCGACCAGCTTCGCGTCCTACATCACCGATTGCCCCGGCTACCCCTAGAGAGCCGGAAGCATTTAAACGCCCCATTAAAAAACTACCTACCTTTAGTGGCAATATTTTAGAATATGCCTCTTTTATTGAATCATTTGAAAACTATGTCGGAGGTCAGAATTACTCTGACCTTAGTAAACTTGATTTATTATTGGATTGCCTTCAAGGCACAGCAAAACAGATGGTATCTGGCTATGCCATCATCGGTGATAATTATAAAATAATACGAGGTCTTCTTAAAAAGGATTTCGATAGCCCCGCAAAGGTCAAGGAGACCTTAATATTAAAATTAACTACATTAACCCCACCAAAGTATGAATACTCTGATCTGTATGCTTTTAAAGCCGATGTACATTGCTATGTTGAATCTTTAAAAGTCAAGGGCTTGACCGTCAATGACGATACTGGCTCTACTATCTTGGGTGTTTTACTGGCCCAAAAATTGCCTTCACAAATTAAAGAAAAGGTTAAATGGGAACATGTCGGTAAAGATTGGACCCTTGATTTCCTTTTTGATATGTTAAACCAGGCCCTATCAGTTTTAGAGGCCTCAGGTCATACACTATCCAACAAGGACAATAAAAATACCCCTAAAAAATCTGAGCATACTTCACCTTCCAATAATAAATGGAAGGGGCAAGGGGCCAAACCCAAACAATCAACTATATTAAATACAAATGTAAATTCACCATCTCAAAAGTCCAATAATAAACAAAACTACCAACCTAACCAAAATAAACCTAACTTTAATAACAACTTTAATAGGTTTAACAATAATAACCCCCCTAACCATCAAAACAGACTCCCATATTATAATAACAATCAAAATAATTATCAAAATCGGCCAAACAATAATTATAACAATAACTTTAACAATAATCAAAATAATTTTATAAAATGCCGTTTCTGTAACAGCAGTCATTACACCGCCAATTGTAGTCTTATAAACACTCTTGAACTTCGAAACCAAATTGTCAACAGTCATCGTTGGTGCCGAAAGTGTTTAGGTGCCAACCATCCTACATCTGATTGCCAAAACACTAAAAAGTGTTACACTTGTCAGTCTCCTGAGCATCATACTGCTCTTTGTCCCCAATATAAAAAACCAGAATATATTACAACTGTACCCCAATCCGCCTCAAATCACCTAACCTCCACCTTGTTGGCTCAGAGCCACAGTGTAGCTCTTCCCATAGCGGATTTAAAAATAAATAAAGGAGACAAACCCATCTTGGTTCGAAGTATTTTCGACCAAGGATCTCAACTCACTTTGGTCTCAAAATCAGTAGTTAGAACATTAAATTGTACTCCACATTCCACTATTAACATCTCCATAAACGGAATTAACAAAAAAGGCACTCCTTCGGTACATGATGTGGTCACCTTAAACATCAGTACCAAGGATAGGGTGATACCTATTTCTGCTGTTATAGTAGACCACCTCCCCAACGATCTTAAAATACCTGGGCTTGTAAAGACCACACAAATGCTCAGACAATATCGTATCCCACTTGCCAATCCTTATCCAACTTCAGATATCATTACGGATATTGGGTTACTTCTTGGATCCGACAACCTCCCCCAATTTCTCCAATCATATGAGAAAATAAACAATGTAAATTTGTTAAAAACAAATGTAGGTAATATTATTTGGGGCAAATTACCCTTTGCTTCTGGTGGCACAGATTCTCAAGTCACTATTGTATCTTCTTTTAGGGCTGAAGTCCAATTTTTTGATCCTATAATTAGTTTTAGCCATTCTAATCATAAAAATATTGATCATTCTTCCTTTCTCCCTATAATTGAGGAGGAAGAACCATTAGTTTAAGGGAAAATCCTCCCCTCTCTATAACTGAGGCAGAGGACTTTTAAATTTAAAGGCTTGTAATCAAATCAAAGATGTTGAGTTAAGGGAGGGTGTCTTGATCGCCAATCAACCTTTCATATTTTTCCTATGAGGAATATTTAGATTTAGTAAATAGGTTTAGGTTTTTCTGCTCGGACGAAGGCTTGTGCAAATTGATTCCCCCAAAAAAGTACAAAAAATATGAATTTTGCCTCAACTGAGGTTGGTGTACTGACCTTTCTTGAAAAAAATTATTTACCCCTCGAAAAGTACAAAAAATATGAATTTTGTCTCCTCTGAGACTTGTGAGAACATCTTCACACCTTTAAAAATATTGATCAAAATATTTTATACTGCTTCAGCTGAAGGCTATAGTACTGTTCTGCTTTAATAAATAATTATAGAAAAATATAAATAATTCCCGCTGAGGACCTATCCCCCCTCCTTCTGTAATCACAGAGGAGGAGTATAACACAAACTCCATAGACGACCTCGATCGTTTATGGTCTCTCTCCCATATTGGAATATTACCTGATGAGCAGTTTACATTAGCTGAAAAAACTACACTTTCTCATTTGAGGAAATTTCGCGCTTTATTAATGGGAAATATGTAGTGTCATTACCATGGCGTACAAATCATCCCACTTTACCGGATAATTATTCTTTGTCGAAACGTCGACTTTACAGTGTACTAAAACGGCTCAGGACTGAACCCGAATTATTAAAATCATACAACGATCGTGATAAAGGAAACAGCTGTCCCTTGACTTATCGAGGAAGTGAACCTATCCAACCCTCCCTCCATCCTGGAACCAGTTACCATTACCTACCCCAACGCATTGGGGTGCGCAAAATTCCTCTACGACTAAACTTCGTTTAGTCTATGACTGCTATCCAACAATCCCAGTTTAAATTTCTGTTTACACAGTGGTCCGTCTCTGATAACATTTTTTTTAAAGATTATTATTAAAATTTGAATATTTATTATAAATTTCTTCAGATTTGAAAAAAAAAAAAGCCTTTTCTTTAGGGGGGAAAATTTTTTTCCGTTTTTTTTTTAGCAGAAAGGGATCGAGATTCAACTCGTTTTTATGGGTCAGAGACCCCTCAGACCCCCAATCACCTATAGTGACATATAGGTGTAAATCAGTACTATTTGAGAACTTGTAGTCCATTTTATGGGCCAGCTGCCTCCCATCACCATGTAATAAATTGCCCAAACGGCATACAAGATGCCATCTTAAGAACAAATATATGTAGATAACCTCTTCGGTGTACATTTGACACCGAGGAGGAAATAAAACAATATTTTTAGAAAACCAGTCCCTTATTTGCGAGGCTGCGTCTAATTTAAGGGAGTGGGCTTCCAACTCATCTTTCGCTGCTTCTATGTTTCAGGAGAAAGAATTGGGCATAGAAGAACCTTGTTTAAAAATTTTAGGTATGGAATGGGATACCTCTTCGGATACCATGTCTTACCCCACTCGTAGCTTCGACCCAGAAGCCAATACTAAACGTAAAATATTACATAATGTTGCATCTGCATTTGATCCTCTTGGTGTTTTGTCACCCGTAGTTATAAGAGGCAAAATGCTTCTACAAAAAATTTGGAAATTAAAACTTGACTGGGAACACAAGATCCCCAATGATCTTCAAAAAGAGTGGAGATCACTTGTGGTTCAATTTGAACAATGTTTAAACTTAAAGTTGCCCACTTGATATATTATTATTCATTTAATGTGGAACTCACGCCTTTTTCCGATTGCCATCTGCTCCTGCATACCGGGTACTTATCAATAAACTATTCTAACTTGTGCACGTGTTCAGAATCAAAATTTATTATCAAAAATTAAAAAGTATCCCCCATTAGAAGAGCTTTCTATTCCCCGATTAGAACTTATGGGAGCTCTATTATCATCTCGCATGTTAAAATTTATTATAGAAACGTTTGAAAATGTATTAAATTTTGAAAAAATATATGCTTGGTGTGACAGTCAAGTCACCTTGCAGTGGATCTTTTCACAAAAACAACTCCCCACCTTTAACCAGAACAGGGTGGACGAGATTCGAAAAAACGTTCCCTCTATAGAGTGGAAATATGTTCCGCTACACAGGACAACCCTGTGACCTTGCTTCCGCGGGTCAGATCTGTAAATATTAGCTTCTGATTTATGGACATCAGGTCCAACTCTTAAATCCCTCAGACTGGCCAGTCTGGAGGGAACATCCTTCCTCTTCACAAAATAAAGAAGGAAATTTAATAATCTCAGCTGTGACAGTCACTCCTGTTGAAAGTATACTGAACAGTGAGAATTATTCATCTTATAATAAAATTATAAAAATAACAGCTTTAGTATTCAGCGTTTCAAAATAATTTGAAAAACTCGGTAAATAAATCCCCTTTAAATAAATCAATTATAAAACATGAATTCTCCCATCAACTCTCCATTGAGGAGAAACAAATTTCTGAGTCATATTGGATCAAATATATGCAAAATCTGCATTTCCAGTCTGAAATAGAGTTTAAAAAATAAAAAACCCCTTACACATTTGTGTAAACAGCTTAATATAATATTAGTAAATGATATACTCAGGTGTGATAGAAGGCTAGGAAATTCCTTCCTACCTTATGACACCAAATTCCCTTATTTACTCCCAAATAACCATCATTTGATAAAACTCATCATATGGGACACCCATATGTCCTTTCATCATTTAGGAACCTCTGAGCTCCTTTTAATAATACGCAGAAAGTATTATTTTTCCCATATGAGAACTAATATTAAAAAGGTCACAAGACCATGCATTTTATGTAAACGTTTGCAAGCTCTTCACTTTAGGTCTGCCCCTCTGGCTGCTTTGCCTAAAGTAAGAGTCATTAATACCAAGCCATTTACTATTTTGGGAGTTGACCTGACAGGTCATTTTATAATTAAAACTTCAAAAACAGCTACAACAAAATGTTATATCGTATTATTTACCTGTGCAATGACTCGAGCAGTCCATCTCGAGCTCGTTTTAGACAATAGCACAGAATCTTTTTTGAGATCATTCCGCCGTTTCATGGGTAGACGTGGTGTCCCCTCTGTCATTTATTCAGATAACGCCACCTACTTCCATACTTCATCTGATTATTTAAAACAGTTACATAGTTTACCATCAGTAAAACAGTTTTTTAATCAATACTCCATTACATGGAGGTTCAATCCTGCTCGTAGCAGCCACTACGGAGGATTTTTTGAGCGTCTCATTGGATTAACCAAACTCCATTTGAAACGCACCCTTACTAATGCCCTCATCACTTATGATGAATTTTATACAATTATAATTGAAGTAGAGGCGGTTTTGAATTGCCGTCCTCTCACCTTTGTGGGAGATGAACTCCATAGTGAGGAACCTCTTATCCCCTCTCATTTATTAACAGGACATAAACTTAATTCATTACCAGTACCAGAGGAACTTATTGAAATGAATTCTAGCTATCTAGATCC
>JABUQX010077561.1:20000-25000 GCA_015478945.1 Trachelipus rathkii | reverse complement strand
ATATATATATATATATATATATATATATATATATATATATATATATATATATATATATATATATATATATATATATATATATATATAGCAACGTCCCCCCGAACTTTCTCTTATTTCAATTTGATCGTTTTCTAAGCTACACCATTTTCAATAATAAAACTGAACACCTTTCTTCCTCTTTCCTTTATATTTTGGATGTTTTCTTTTTCTTCCTTTATATTCTTCATGTTTTCTTTTACTTCCTTTATGTTCTTCATGTTTTCTTTTTCTTCCTTTATATTCTTATGTTTTCTTTTTCTTCCTTTATATTCTTGTTGTTTTCTTTTTTCTTCCTTTATATTCTTATATTTCCTTTTTCTTCCTTTACGTTCTTTGAAGTTTTCTTTTTCTTCCTTTATGTTCTTAATGTTTTTTCTTTCTTTATATTCTTGTTTTCTTTCTCTTCTTTTATATTATTGATGTTTTCTTTTTCTTCCTTTATGTTCTTGAGGTTTTCCTTTTCTTCCTTAACGTTAAATGTTTTCTTTCTCTTTCTTTGTTCTTGAAGTTTTCGTTTTCTTCCTTTACGTTAGATGTTTCCCTTTCTCTTCTTTTATGTTCTTGACGCTTTCTTTTTTCAAGATTATTAATAGAATGTATATGTTGCTTGAAACAATTACATAATCTCTCTCACTAAACAAGCTTCTTAAAAGTTAAATGTGTTAATAAAGTACCTTCAGAATTTTCTTCACTCAATAATAGTTACTTTGTTTGCATAGGTAAGTCAACAGTACTTATATTTGGAATAAGGATTTAATGTAATTAAGGATTTAAAATTGTTATAGGGTATGAGCCCTTACCTCACATTTAAAAGTTGAACTCTTTGCTCTCTGAAAAGAGCAAATTATTCATTTTTTTTTTCGCCAGCCGCGGATTTGGCGGCGGATGTTGGTGAGAAGGTATAAATGTGCTTTCAAGACTATCGTCCAAGTCTCGGCTCGTCTCTCTTCTCGCTCATGCGTGGCTACTGCTCTGGGCTAGCACTGCTGCTTCATCTGTTTATGTATCTTACTCTTAATTCATCTCTCTCTTCTCTCTCATTAATATCTCTCTCTCCTCTCTCTCTCTTCTCTCTCTATCTCTATTACTCTATCTCACTCTCTATCTCTCTCTTTCTCTACTTTCATCTCCTTCATCTCTTTATCTCACTCTCTTTCTTCTCTCTCTTCTCTCTTCTCTTACTTCTCTCTCTCTCTCTTATATAATATTCTTCCCGTATCTTATCTTCTCTTCATTCTATCTGAGCTCTCTCTTTACTATCTATATCTCTTACTCTTCCTCTATCATCTCTCTATCTCAATCTTACTCTCTTCATCTCTCTTACTTCTTCACTCTTCACTCTCTTACTACTCTCTCTCTCTCATTATCTCTCATCTCTCTCAAAGTCTCTCTTATCTTCTCCATTATTACACTGCCTTCAATAATAAATCCAATTCTCTCTTAAATATGTCAATACGGTTTTTATCGCCACTCTAATACTTCAATTTTGTACTCTCTCTATTAATCTTGTTCTCTCCTCTCCCTCTCTGTTACTCCATGGCTCGTCTATTCTCTGGGTTAACGCGTCTCTCTCTCTCTTCTCTCGTATCCCCTCAACTTCTCAAATGCACTCCCCACCCTCATCCCTTCCTCTCTCTCTCCTCTCTCTCCCCTCCATCTCCTCTCCTCCTCTCTCTCTCACTGCCTCTTTTACACATCTTCTGCAATAGCGTGACGTATACTTCTTTACTCCAATGCACTCTCGTCTCATTGTGCGTCTCTTCTTCCTTTTACTTCTCTTCTCTTCATCTTATAGCCAGTTCTGAAATGATACCTCACTAAATCTGCCGATCTGTTAACAGTAGTTTGGAAACATAAATATTCGAACCTCATTTCATAGATAAACGATTCTAATCAAGGCGAGTAAACTATTTACTTTGAAGAGTGATGCTATCAAGTTTGACTGGCAATACATTGATACCAACTAAAAGATACAACATCTTCTATTCTCTTTTTCCGTTCTATTTCACCATGTCTGCTCCTCTTGTCTTATACCGAGACACAGTGCCAGCAAATATAGTCCGATTTCTGGCCGTCTTTTCATATACGATCACTTACCTAACGTCTCCATTAGCGAGGTTCTTTCGAGGAATATTAATAAGTATACAATGCTCCTTATCTATTGAGTTAAATAATACTCTCTCTATCTATAGGTAATAACATAATCATAGTTGTATAATATATATATATATAGAGTGAGACAGTAGCCTCAAGTGAAATTTTATATATATATATACTTATACTTACAAGTTACTCAAGCTATTGTGCGTGGGTAAACATTTTCTTTAACTTTCCACCAACTGACTATCGATTAACTCAATTATATTTGTATTACTATTTCGTTATATCTATTGGATAGTAATTAAGTTATTCTAAATCATTTGCATTACAACTTATATTTTTAGGTTAATGCGTTTGTTTCTTCATCACATACAAATGCCGCGTCTTTGTATTTCTAGATAACAATTCTCGTGGGAAATCCAGCTGTATAATTCATGGTTTGTCCACCCCAATTTAACTCTTACGTTTGTTAAGGATTACGAGTATAAAGCTGATACTAAGTATTGAGGGATTTCAAATTTTTACCTTTTTAATGAGGGTTCTCAAAAATAGTGATTTCATTTAAATGAGGTAACGGAAAGAAAAACTATCAACGTTAATGATTTAATAGGATTTAAAAAGTGACGATTTAACTCTCTTCGTTAATTATATTTAATTGTTGCTACTCAATAAAAAAAATCAAAAAAGTACTTGTTACGGCACTCTTAATTGGAAGAATTCTTGGCGGAGTTTCAATTTAATAGGTTAGATAGTTCAATAAACAGAGGATTTTTGCAGTCTATGAATAGTTATTTGAAGGCATATACTAATTCCTCAACACAAAAAGCAGGACACATCCAAAAAACGAGTAGGCTTATATATACTTCTTAGTTTATTTATGTGGTATCCTACTAACATGCACAAATTTGAAGTATTTAAAAACATCCCCTAATAGGATCAAAAACTCATTTTGTTATTCATTGAAGATGAGGTACATAGAGAACCTAATAGCTGTGTCATTCATATTGAACAGTTTGCGAGTAGGTCTTATTTAGAGCCTGTACCCAACCCCAATATCAAACTATCAACGTGGGCGAAACTCAGTATAGTCTGTAAAGGCGATCTACAACAATGGGGTTTTTTTGGCATCCTTAATCTCATGTTTATGAACCTCTTGATTGTTACTTCCCCTCCCAAAAATGTATATATCCGATAATAGCGTTCCGTATACCTATATGCCGAGATTATGATTTTATTATTACACTTTATAGGAGCCATAACTTTGTGAAGATCAACGAGTATGATCCCACAATAAATTTTCGTACTTTAAAGTTTTACAGACAAGCTTTACCTAATTCATTCTTTATACAAAACCCGTATATACCTATTTTATAAGAGAAACTATAGCCAATATTGTCTTTATTATCAACGATCTCTGGGACCCAAGCTAAATGAAAAACATCCGCGCCCAAACATCCTCAGGGCAAAAGCGCGGAGGAGCGGGGGATGCGGAAATCTGAATCTTCATCAGTCTTTTATTCATCTCTGATTCGTCCTTAAATCTATTCTACGTAACCCTAAGGACTCTTTTTCTCTGTAAAAGAAAATGCAATAACCTCTTTCTGGTCCGCCTTTATCATGTTATCTTTCAGGCATTTTGTGAAAAAAAAAAAAAATCAACTCCAACTTTGGTTCTTCTTCTTTCTCTCCTTTAGAATCTTCCGACGAAACCTGTGATGCCTTATTATTCTTGCCTAAAAGCTGAACTTCCGTTGATCCAAAACCTTTGCCACTTATTCCTCTTAGACATTTCTGAAGCTGTTCTTCCTTCTCCACCCTCCCTCCAACGCTTTTAGGCCTGAAGTTAAAATTTCTTCTAAAGATGTTATTTCTGCTCTCTCTCTCTCTGAGTTTAATACTAAAAGGCATATGGTAATGACGATATCCCACCTGTGGTTCTGTCAACATGTCTTGGTAAAATATTTAAACTATACCTTTCAACCCCAATGTTTTCTTCTTTCTGTGGGTGTGCGTTTATTCAACTTGCGCAGAAAACCGGAACCCCTATTTGCTTTCAAACTATTGTTCTATTATTGCTCTAAACCTCATCATATCTTAATTATTTTTCAATGCTTTTGTATCTATCTTTAAGGATATCTTCTAATCTTATCACATATCTAGAGTACCCCAGTTTGGAACGTTCTACTGGTGACCTTGCTTCCCTTCTTTCTAACTCTTGAGTCCTTTACTCTAGATCATTTCAGGGAACCTTTCGTTGAAGAGATAGACACGCCGTTAATCTTTTATTTGATAAAGGCTGGCACAAGGCTCTTACATTTCTAAACTTAGCTCTTTCGGCACCTCTGTTTCTCTCTGTTACCTTCTCTCTGATATCCTTTCAAGCCGTCCTATGCAGCAGTAGCAGTAGCAGTAGCAGTAGCAGTAGCAGTTGTACATGGCTACCGTTCATCCACTAAATCTATTATAATAATGGTGGTGTTCCTCAGGGTTCTCTCCTATCTCCAAATCTATTTCTACCTTTCATTAATTATCTTTTATAAATAACTTCATCACCACTCCACTCCTATTAAATATTTATTATTATTATTATTATTATTATTATTATTATTATTATTATTATTTATTTATTATATTATTATTATTATTATTATTATTATATATTTATTTATATATAATTATTATTATTATTATTATTATTATTATTATTATTATTATTATTATTATTATTATTATTATTATTATTATTATTATTATTATTATTATTATTATTATTATTATTATTATTATTATTATTAATTATTTATTATTATTATTATTATTATTACTTTATTATATATTAATTATTATTTTTATTAGAATAG
>JABUQX010077561.1:7500-15000 GCA_015478945.1 Trachelipus rathkii | reverse complement strand
TAAATTATAATTTATAGTGAGAAATAATGGGGATTATAAAATATTATTCAAATTATATTTTATATTTTTTGGCTGATATATATTAATTATATCATATTTAATGATTCTTATATATATTTTAGTTAAGTTGTGGGTGATTTATTATTAAAGTTGGTGACATCGAATCACCATTTTAGCTATCATCTCACAATCGGATATTTCTTGAGTGTTTTGAATAATTTACCGGTTGTTGCAATCTGATCCGAGGTGAATTTCTAGCCTGTTAACAAGTTTAGTGTATTTTCCTATTTAGCTGGAAAATTGCTGGGCAGTGCTGAATAATATTGACAAGCTCTCCTTTCACGGATATGTAGAGTTGAAGTAAAGAGATAGGGGGGTGGGAGTGGGGTTACTGCTCCAATGGTATCGCAGTGTGTATGCTCTCCGGATGGATATTGCATTAACTATATTCTGTTTGGCAAAGTTTTATCTGTAACTTGCTTAATAATTTTGAATCTGCTTACAGGAGGTGCATTTGAAATGAGCTCTGAACAATATAACACTGAGAGAGCTCTTAAACAGTATTCTCTAGCTATCGACTTCTGAGCACTACGTGAGAGTGATGGGATGTCACGCTGATTACCCGGGCGAAAATACTGAAGTCTGGGACCCAAAAATTTACGGTTTTTGGAGGGGAGAAACGTATCTTGGTTCATATGAGACATGCGAATTCGTGGTACCAAATTAATAAAGGCGGAGACTTCCGAATGCAAAACTTGCCAGAGAAACTTTCAAAAGAAAAGGTGGTGATGGCTTGTGCCCAGGCATAATGTAAAAAACGTCGATCTCCAGGAGGAGAAGGAGACAAGAAATGAGGGCCGGATCCGGCAATAAAAATTTCAGAGGTTTAGAAATTAATACGTGCAAGAATTTCAGAAAATGGCAAAAAAAAAAAAAAAAAAAACAAAAAAAAAAAAAAAAAAAAAAAAAAAAAAAAAAAAAAAACAGAAAAAACAGAGAAGATTATGCGCCTTCCACCTCTTTTTAACAAGGATGCAAGAGTTATTATCCCATAAAAATGATAAGAATATAGAATAACCTGAGACTGCTTCCTGACTAGTTATACAAGGATAAGGTTTCCCTACGTTTAAATCCAATAATGAGAGAGATATCACGCGAAGTGTGATATGCCTCTGACTATTCAAAATATAAGTAATTAGCCGTTCCTAGCCTCTAATCCTTTATCGCCTAATTCGAGCTCTAAGAACAATTACCCGATTATACTCGGTAAAGTAAAGGAATAATTGAGCTAAATACCCTAAAAATATTATAAGAGTTAATCAATAAATACTGATTTTGCTCGCCCAGTAGAATTAAATAATAAGATGATGTGACTAAATGATACTGCCCATAATTTTAATATATTTACCCCTGAATACTTGTTAAACTAATTATAATGTTCATTCAACGCATTTTCGCGATGGTAAAACGGCAAACGAAACCCGGGATCACTACCTGATATAGCCCATAAAACTCTATGAGCGATATTAACGAGAATGTGCGCTTAAGAAGATAAGTACGACCGTCCATTTGGTATATGTGCTCGTCCACTGCACAATAACAGAGTGCACTATAAAACACTAGGTCTTAACATAACTATTCGTCCGAGCGCTCGCGCTACCCAGCAATAAACTATCATAAAGAACGTGCGGCGGACAGGTCATATTAAATAGATCCATGAGTAAATAATGCGTGCTAGAAATAAAACAAACATTTTACACGGATCTTCATAATTACGACTAATGCCGAGCATATCCAACATTCAAGTGGACCCGTTAAGCACCATCAAATACCAACACTAACAAGTAGGCACAGAAATGCAAAATTGAATAGTTACTGTCACCTCCAACCATGGTCACGCATATAACCAACAATTCATTTTGTGGAAACAATAAGCCGTGAACTCGCGACTCAGACTACTGCCGTTGTCCTCCTCTTATCTGGGAATAATATTGAACAATCAGACACATACAATACATTTAATGATCGGGAGGGTGAGAACTTAGAGATAATGGAACGCCACAAAAGGCACCAGGGAGAGAGAGAGAGAGAGAGAGAGAAATTCGAGAGAGAGAGAAAGAGAAGAGAATGAGGAGAGAAGAGATGATCAGAGACGAGAGAAGAGAGACAATCGACCGATGGCCTTCCAATTGACAACAGAAGAGCGCGAAACTGAAGGAGAAAAAAACAAATGAGAAGATAGAACCAGAGAAAGTAGAAAGAGAGAGAAAGAGAACGAACTTGATGTTCGTAAGGTGTATCGTATGATTGAAATAGTATATGGACAGAGAGAGAAAGATTAAGATGATAGGAAGATGAATAGAAGAGATGGAAAGAAAAAACACAATAAAGAAGAGAAATAAGATACGTACAAGTTTTGACTGATAGGAATACTAAAAAGAGAGATGAGGATAGAGAGTAGAGAGAGAACGAGAAAGAGAAAAGAGAGAGAGAGAAGAAGAAAGCCACGAGAAGTGGATCCAAAGTGGCATTATAAGGCAAAATAGAAATATTAGGGGAAATAGCATGGATGATCATGGATCAAGAGTATAAGGGGAAGAGGGGGGAGGGAGAGGGAAATAGAGGGAGATATGGAGACGTGCTCCGTGTTGGGGTGGGGGGACAGGAATAAAGGTGTTAGCAGGACGAGTATAAAGGATGGTCGTCAAAAGGACCAAAAATGATTTAGACCTTATGATGGCGAATCAATTAATAAAATCTATTAATATTCACCCACGCAGTAACCTCTCTCTCTCCTCTCGCTATATATATATATATATATATATATATATATATTATATATAAATATATATATATAAATATATAATATATATATTATATTAATTATTATTATAATATAAATATAATTATATATATAAATATATATAATTATTATATATATATATATATATATATATATATATATATATATATATATAATAAATATATTATATATATATAACAAAACCTGCTACATCTATGGCCACCTGAAACAGGGTTCCGAGCAACATCTGCCATTTCTAGTGGCTAAACTTTGTCTTAACCTTGACTGCAAAAACAATTTTGAGATAACGTTCAAAAAGAAGAAAGAAGGAGAGAAGAACGAGGAGAAAAGAAAAGAAGAAAGAAATAAGAAAGAAGAAAGAAGAAGAAGAAAAGAAGAAAGAAAGAAGGAAGAAGGAAGAAGAAGAAGAAAAAAAAGAGAAAAAGAGAAGAAAAGGAAAAAAGAAAAAGAAGAAAAGAAAGAGAAGATGAAGAAGAAGAAGAAAGAAGAACGAAAGAAAGGAAGAAAAAGAAGAAGGAAGAAGAAGAAGAAGAAGAAGGAAGAAGAAGAAGAAGAAGAAGAAGAAAAGATTGGTTTATAAATGGTTCCTATAACTTGTTAAACACTGAGATTGCAGAATGTTATTTCTGAAATCATCTCGACCAAAGTGTTCTGGTCAGGTTAATCGAATTCCTATCCTCAATTATTAATTCTCCCTTTTTTAAGGTAATTAAATGTACGCATATCCTCCACATTCAATAAGACCAAATGAATTGAAGCTAGTCCCAAAATGGTCGGACAGGGGAAAATGATCGACAGGTCAAATGGACGACCATTTGGTCGGAAAAATCTGTTATTTTAGAGTTTCTTCAAACGAATCCAACAAACTTAACCTAACCTAACCTAAACCTTAACCTAACCTAACCTTAATCCTAACCTAACACTAACCTGGATCTGCTGTGGGCGTATGGGAAACTGTTTTACACTTGTCTACCATTTGGGCAATAAGACCTCCAAATGATTACATAACTGTTTGGAAAGGACGATTAGTTTCACGGAGTAGTTCTATAGATTAATATACTAGTTTCAAGATTAATTCAATAGAGTGAATTTCTGACTGTTAAAGATTAGGCTTTTGGATATGTATATAAAAAGAAAATATCCCTCAGTGTGGTTTATTGGCTTGTAACGTTTAGTCAAAGAGATTAATTTACATAGGTGTCACGATTTAGTTCATAGATTAGTTTACTAGGGTAATGATTTGATTCCTATATTGATTCCTATTGCATTGCCTAGTGCCAGGCGTTAGCCTCATATAGAGGCGATTTTACTAAGTATCACAATTAGTGCCATTAACAGTGGTTTATTAATGTCACACTAGCTCCATTCGGTGGTTTAGCAGTGTCAGGCATTATAGTTTCTATAGAATTTGAAAACTGTTTTAAGATACATTAATTCTGGTGCATAAGATTTTAAAATAATTATAATAATGGTGATATAAAAAAATATATATTATTGATATAAAAAAATTATGTGAAAGCTTTGACATGAAATGTCA
The DNA here is from genome assembly GCA_015478945.1 of Trachelipus rathkii. Classification (NCBI taxonomy): domain Eukaryota; kingdom Metazoa; phylum Arthropoda; class Malacostraca; order Isopoda; family Trachelipodidae; genus Trachelipus; species Trachelipus rathkii. Next base: position 10,639 of record JABUQX010077561.1, on the reverse strand, counting down.
ATCAATTGATGTAAAATTTTCGCTCCAGAGAGGAACAGGGGTTGATTGAAAAATTTATGTCAACTTGATATAATTTTTTTTCTTATGTTTCTTACATGTTTTTTCATGCAGAATTCAACAATCCTATTGGTTTTTCTCTGTCAGGTACAGGTTTGACACTATTCACATGTAAACATGGAAAAAAATTGCAAAAATAAATAATTTTTCCGTCGAACAGAGACAAAACCGCTTGATATATAAACAGATAATGTAAATAAAAATATGTGTATCTTTGTCCAAAATATTATTGCTTATGAGAAAATTTACAAATGATAGGCCCATATAAAAATATATAGCGGTTTTTCATTTATAAAATGTTAAATTTTTTTTTATTTTTTATTTTTTTAGGTTACAAGTGAATAGCGGCAAAACTGGACCTTATAAACAAGCACCAATATAAATTTTGGGTTCAGCGCAAAAAAACTACATAAGAAACAAGTCCTTAAATAGGTCAACAAAATTTTGTTCCCCAATGTTATTATTATTATTATAATTATTATCATTATTATTATTATTATTATTATTATTATTATTATTATTATTATTATTATTATTATTATTATTATTATTTTTATTATAATTATTAATTATTATTATTATATATTATATTATTATTATACTTTTTAAAAAACTTTTTTTATTGAGACACTTTAGCACAATTAAAACATATAATTAGCTTGCAAATTATGTAATTAAAAATCTATATAATATATATATATTATATATTATAATAATATATATAATTATATATATAATATAATATATAATATATTATATATTATTATATATAATATATATATATATATTATAACATACATAATATATATATTATATAAATACTTTTATATGTATTTATAAATTTTTAGACGTAAAGGACTTTTCAAAAAATCGCTCAGCTAAGGCATGATATACATGCTGTATTATTTTATAACATAATCTAATACGTAATACATAACTAAATTGGATATATTTGTAAGCTAAGTATTGCATCTATAAATAGCGTAGTAAATTATTTATTTATAAAATAAACCATAATATAATGAAACATATATTATTACAGTATAATTTTTAAGTATTCTATACGTAAGGATTAACAAATACATAGATACATATATTATATATATAATATAATTATATGTGGGATTATATATAATTATCAACATATTATATTCTACCTACATTACATATATATAAATAAAATTAATCACAATAATGTCATCTTTGCCATTTTCTCATATATATAAAATTAACTCAAGTATATGGAGGTGAAGTCATCTTCAAACAATAATACGGTGTTATATACATTACATATTATAAAATAAATAAAAATAAAGATAGATGAAAAGAGAAGTAATTATAAAAAGAAATAAGGAAATTCGCACTCAATAAATTGCGTAAAAATGGACTGATAGCAACGACTGTTGCAATTCGTGAGATCTTTTCAATTTAATTATTTTTTCGTTATTTCAAATATGAATTGCAATGTATATTGAATTATAGGTGTAAATCCTCAGCTTTAAGTCTACACTTCTTAATAATTAATAATAATAATATAATTAATATATTTAAATATAATATAGATAATATAATAAATTAAATTATTAAAACTAATAATGACAATAATATAATAATAATAAATAAAGGTAGGATATCTTTCCTGATGTTGAGTCGCTGAGGATATATAAATAATATAATAATAATTATAAATATTAAATTAAATTAATAATAATCCTGATATCCGGATTAATTGTTGGTGTAAGAATATCATTGGTAGCGAAAAGACAATTCACAACAAAATAAACTATCACCATTAGTCTTTGTCAGTATCATATATATCAACATAATTTATACTTCACAAATAGGAAACAAGGTCTTAACTATAAAATAGGTCCGATGCTTCGATGATAAATGCCCAACTATTAATAACTCAGATTTTGGGGTTTATTTAGAGTCTCTGAGTGCACTCTTATAGGATATACTTCTCCTTATAACTGGGTGGTAGACACTCACAATTTTTGAATTTTTCCTCTGAGCACTTCAAATATAAGAAAATTTATTCTCTCATTTTCATATAGCTCTAATGCTTCTTATAAAGAAAATCTAATTCTAATAATAATACTAAATTTATAATTAGTATTAGGTGTATAGTTGCTAATAGTTGTGTTGGTTGTTAGTTTAGTTGTTAGTTTAAGGTTGTTGTTTAGTTATGGGTCAGTTGAAATATTAATAAATATATTTCATTCTATAATATTTAGATTATAGTTAATAATTTAACCATAATATCAATAATATAATCAAATATATAGTAAAAATTAAGTTACTAACTGAAAGTTTCAATCAATATTTCTTTTGATCTATTTTAACGACCAAATAATGAAAAATGAAAAAAAGTTTCTGAAGCATACATACTTTATAATAATAATAATAATTTAACAAATGATGTATATATTGACTATTAAAGTTAATGTTATGCGAGCTTATTTTGTTTGATAAGTTAACATTATGTTTAATAGTTATAACTCAAATAACACATAGTCAATATCAATTTTAGTTATTATTAACTATTATATATACTCGAAATTTAATTTAAATATTTTACCTCTTCTAATGCGATGCAATTAGTTTGATATATATATTTTATAAGCAATCTTAAAAATTGGACGTTACGCATAATATGGTATTGATGTTCTTATATAAATAACATTAATTTACTATATTTGATATATAGATATATAATATAACATGCTTTATGATATATAATTAAATCTCATATTGTGATGAGAGTCTATACAGTCTTGATAGTAATATTACTAGACACTAAAGTAGTGCTTCTCACTGATGTATTAGATGCTAGTATTACTCGAGATCTAGTGCATGACTTCTGTGTATTAAATGGATTTTATTTTGATAGTGATATATGGTATGCTCGATGGTATTTTTATTATGATACCGAGATATAGGTGCAATTAGAGTATTATTTCTGAATTATTTTTATTTATTATTCTAATAATATATCAAATTATAATTGATGGTTTCCAGTGTGATTATATGTTCGTAAGTGTGACTGTGATTTGAAATTCATTATATACTCCAGTGTATG
>JABUQX010077561.1:0-2500 GCA_015478945.1 Trachelipus rathkii | reverse complement strand
TAAAGGGAAAGTCTATTTTAGATTTTTATTCGTCTATCTCTTGTTTTATTTCAATATAAAATTGCCAATACAATTATTATATTTTGTGATTAAATTTTTGGTATGAGCTAAAAATTAAATTCCAGGACATCAAAAATATCCTACCAATATACTATATATATAGTATATCATATATATATATAGAATATAAATATATATATATATATATAATATATATACTCACACTACTATACTATATAAAGAAAAGTATATATATATATATATATATATATAAAATATATATACTAATATAGAATCTCCAGTAGATTGCACAGAAAGGTATATATCTTAAAATTTTTGATCTGTTCCCACTTCTAGAAGTTTTTTTGTTGTTTTTTCCTTAACCAATAAGCATAAAGCATTAAAATTGCCATCCTCAACGTTTTGAACTACGCAAGAAGCTAATTAAAGAAATTATCAATTATGAAAATGAAGTAGAGGAGTTCAAATATTAACCCAGAGATGAGAATTGCTATTAGATTTTATGCCAAAACGTATTAGTATTGTTACTAAAAAATATGGAAATACATTGCACCGAGTTAGTGTTCAAAAAAAAAAAATAAAATTATTTTAACCAGCCTCAATCATACCCATTACTTAACGATCCATTCAAACCCCCACTTAAGTAATTAAGAAAACATGTAATTACATAAGAATTGTAAACCGCTAAGTCATGGAGAAATTACAGGAAAATATTATATATATATTATATAATATTATACTATATATATACTATATATATAGTATAATATATAGTATATATATACTAATAAATATATAAATATATAAATATAATTAATTATATATAATACTATATATATAAATATATATATAATATATCAATATATATATATATAATATATATATATATTATAATAATATATATATATAGATCATTTACATACATATATATAATATATAATTATATAATAATATATATATATATAATATATATAATATATATATATATATAAATAATTATACTAATAATAATATACATATAATAATATACTATATAAAAATATATATAGTACAAAATATGATATATATATATATATATAAGTATATATATAATATATATAATATAAACCACACCCAATAATTTTAAAAAAGTAGAGAAAAAATAGGTAATGACATTTATCATAATAAGTAAAACCAAATACACAAACTCAACCAAGTCAAAGATTTATTCCTAAAAAAGTAAATGTTTAAGATGTTAAAAACAAATATTACAAAAAATATATTAAATATTCAAATGAAGAGCTTCTGGTGGCGAATACGAAATAATAATAATGAATAAAAAATAATAAGTAAAACATTCTATTTATTCAATCTAAAGATTATCTTTACTCTTCCACCGCCATCTTCCAATATACATATAATATATATATATATATATAATATAATATATATAACTATATAGTATTATATATATATATATATAATATAGTACTAATATATATATATAATACTACTATTATATATATATATTAAAATATTATAATATATATATATATATATTTATATAAATATATAATATATATATATAGTATAATATATATATAATATTATCATATAATACTATAATATATATAATATAATACTATATATATATATTAATATATAGATAATATATCATATATATATATACCGTATCTATATATATATATACATATGGGAGTGAAAAAGAATTTAAAAAAAAATCACGCATTTTAAACATTATTTATTCAGTCACTCTGTCAAGCGACCGAGATAAAGAAAAATACTTGCAAATTCCCATTTGACAAAGCATAGAAGCCAAAGTTATAACATTAATTCAATCATTTCCTCTCTAAATGCAACCTGTCTTTTAATATCTTTACATCCTATCCGGTTAGTTTTTTTATTCTCAATCTTTCGCCTTAAATTTTCTATTATGTTTGTTTGTTTGTATTATTGTTAATATATATCTGTTTCCTTACCATTGAAGGTATTTTTAATAGATTTCTTTTGCTATTACTGGGAAAATTGTTTATTCGCTTATCTCGTTACTGATAAACTGTATAATGTTAAAAGAATGAAAAACAAGCTTATCAATAACTAAGTGATATACCTCTTTTCCGCTTAATATTATAATAAATATTTTTTAATCGCTTTTATTATAAAAACCTTTTTATCAGCTTCAATATATAAACTATTTTCTTATATTACACATTTCTTGACATATTTTTACATATTTCCCATTTAATGTCCATTTTTTCAATTTTGCGCATTTTCGGCTTATCAAAAACTTTTTTCTTCTTCTTCTTCTTTTTAACTAAAAAATAATATACTCGAAATTTTCTTCCTTCAATATTTTCTCTCGTGTCTTATTTTAACCTCGTATCTATTTTACATTTCCGACGACACAATTTAAAGTAAAACAAAGCAATTTAAAAGTCAAATCTTCTTTAAAAAAATAAAAATAGCTTAAAAATTAAAA
>JABUQX010077560.1:27500-44705 GCA_015478945.1 Trachelipus rathkii | reverse complement strand
ATTTTGGGTGGATAGAAATTACAAAAGCCTGCGCAACGATCCAAAAAAGCAAAAGAGATTCGTATCCAGCATTCTTATAATACATAATATCCAGCAAAAAAAATGCTTCATTGCCGAGGGATGGATATGACGGAGCAATAAATGTAACAGAGCGAGCGAAGATACACTGTCAGGACACAAACAGTAAGAGCACCTAGTCTTTTCTCTATACGACCATGCAGTTGATATCTCTGCAAGCTGTAAAAAGACTCGTTTATTGGTAGGTAATATCTTCCCCTTTCGCTGTTGAAAAAGTCTTGGCAGTGCGTTGTACATGTCAGCTCTCTCCTCCTAGGTTTTTTATGAAACGGGGCTTCGTCCCGCACAGGGGTTAGCGGAAGAAACGCGCAGTGGCTAGCAAAACTATAACCTTAATGCTTCCGTTACCGAAGCAAGGAGCGGAGATTGTGTCGTTATATCAGGGCCCAAAAAACGGAAACAGACCTCGTGACCGGTGAGGACATACTTTTGTTCGCGAGTTGGGCGCCATAAGTACGAGATATATTTTCCTTGTTGTAACTTTCCACACTAAGGAATGGGGGACGGTTGTGGAACTCCTGTTAAATTGCAGGTAATGATAAATGTAAAGTTCGAAAAACATTGTTTACGCGGTTGTGTGTTGGCCGTTTTCACTTCTGCCGAGACTTCGCTGCGAGCCCTGCTTTAAAAATAATCATGTTTAGGGGTGCGTTTAACGAGGTCTCTTTTGTCGATTCCCGTGTAGAGTTTCGTTTCTGCATTCTCGGTTAGCTTGGACCACGCAACTCGATTTGATGGAGACCTACCCACATCGAAATACGGGTTGCCGAAGCCGCTCGCCATGCCAGAGAAGACTTTTGCGGACATGCAACAAGCTTCCCGCTGCGAGATGACGGCTTGCTGGAAGAAGTGCGAAAGGATCATTACAGTCGAACACCGGTTATTAAAGGGTGAAGTGGACATGAATACATGTGGCTTGACTGATAAAAAAGCGCATCTCCACTCCGCTCGATCATAACGCCAGCTGGAGTTAGGTTTATTCATTGGGCTTCGGTTACAAGCCTCATTTAAAGCTATGGGTTAATGATCACTGTGCGGCGAATAAATAATCAAAGCGGGACCAGCTAAAGCGATCCATTAAAGAATGGGAGCAAAATTGAAAATCAAACACAAGAAGAAGTTGTGTTGTATCTAAGCGTTCAGTATGTAGGTATCCTGTGTTAAGGCTACCCAGGAAAAAAGGGCGTCAATTACGATCATTAGAAGATCTTTGATACACTTTAGACGTCGAAGTTGACAGAGTCACCCACCACGCAATGCAACGGAGGTGGCGCGAGAGCGTTGAAAGTCTACGTAACGGTCTAGCACAGCTTCGCTCCTTATAACAACACTAGTACGCGGTCGGGGACGCCTGTCTTTTATCACAAAAACGATCAGCTTAACGCCCGACCTCTTCTAGTAAATTCACTACCTTCTCACTAGCCACATAATGCCTTCTTAAAGATCGAGGCAAGTATATTAGTCAAACGGTCTCGATATTGCCTTGACAAGTGACATTTCTCGTGCATATCTTCAATTCCACTGCATGAAGTTTAGCTTAGTGACTAGCTCGAGTCTGCCCGAGAATAGAGTGAGACAGATTATTCTCTCGTGAACTCCTAGATCTGAGATACTTCCTGCACCTCCCCGATCATTGTCGCCTTTTCTATAGAGGTTAAAGGTGACTCTTATATTCGATCAACCTAAACCGGTGAAAGAAGTCGCACCTGTACACACATACTAGCAAGTCCATGAACTATCAGTTCGCACATTTTCTTGTAAAAACATATACACTTTTGCTCACGTTCGAGACAATGCTTAATGCACCATCCTCACAATGTAACCATACGTTTCTATAATAGCCCCTAGCAACAAGTTTTCGAAATTAGTGACGTTGGTCATGCCACGACAATTCCATCCTGAATGGAAAGCTCGGCGTCATTGCCTGAGTTGTCACCTAAATATACCCTATAATGCACATTCCTCAATGTCTTCAGAGACAATTGTCTATACGGTGACTAGGGGTTAGTGTTTGAGAGCAGGGCTGGGTCCTTCGGATGGAGAGGAAAGCGATTGAGAACGAGTCTTCACGACATACATCCGGCGCAATTAGGACCGGCAAACATATCCTGAGGTAAAGATAGTCATTTACATGAAATTTTTTACTGCGCCGCTATAAGGTTGTATGCCTACTCGTTTTTGAGAAGGAGTTTTCAGAGTGCTATTTGGTGAAAAGGCTGTCACCATGAATGTCTGAGATAAACGAATCTAAGTCATTCAACTAGTCCAACAGTATTATGTGACCATCCGAACGAGTTTGGTTGCGTTAATAGAAGAGCAACGAATCCATTATGCTCCATAGTTTGTATTAATGAGAGCATCCAGGTTACTTCACGTATTGCAAAGCAAGCAGATTCACCAGAAATGCTGGGGCAGGGAATTAGAAGTTGGCTCTTTCCCATGGAAATGGAAGGAAAGTATCACCGGATGGACTCTTGTCGTCTTTTGAGAAATCACAACAAACATGAGAAATGTGTTGCCGGGTTGTCCGGTATTGGGTTCCAGATATAGGATTCAATGGATTGCAAGGTACCGCATCTGATGCTGAAGAGAACTTTTTCGCCAGTAATTCATTCTATGACGTGAGAGTTTCAGTACACTATTGCACAAAATCCTGCCAAAGAAACTATCAGTGAAATTTGGCGAGAACTTGGGACAATTTTGATGCAAACAATTGGGGAAACCTCTGGAAAGTCCTCTTCATGCCTCCAAACAGGCCCAGAACGCTTTCTAGGTCGTTTTGCGACGTTTTTACGTTGGACAGTATTCTTATGCTCATTCCACCTCTATCTCGAAAGTGCTAGGGAGCATATTAGAAGCAGAGAAAGAGAGTTCAATCACAATCAAGCTCCATTTGGGAGCTGTTGTGTTTATACCCACTGATCCATTCTGCCTAGCGGTATAGATATCCCTTAGGAGCCTCAATGCTGATATAGGAAATTCGGGAGAAGAGTTATGGGAATAAGAAGATTCAGAAGAGCTAGAATTATCTTGACAGACGTATTAGAGGCAACCGTTGGTTGACTCTGTGGGTTGCTTCAATAGACTGATCGTTGTTGAGCATACAATCCTGTTGAAGCCATTGCTATTTTGTCTTTCTCTAGAGAAGATTTATGGCGAGGTGAGGTTTCTTCTGAGTTGCATTTTTTTTTACGTCTGGGATTACTGTCTGTTTTTGTTGTGTGTGCAACAAATTCTGGGATAATGCTTGTATTTTAAAGCGAAATAATCTCTTAGCTTGGCGACACCTATCTTAATCTCTTATTCTTGATGTGTTTAAGGAAAACCTCTCTTCAGACGGACATTTGACTTAATTAAAGACAAAAGACAGTCCTGCTTGCAAAATTTGGTAAACACTATTTAACGTAGCCAAGGTATGGACTGTGTTTCTGGCAGGACTACGAAATCAGTTTTCCCAAATTTATGTACTGTTGTGACCAGCACCCTTACGATTCATTGACCTGGTTTGTTGAATGAGCTTGGTACTCGGATAGGGTTGTTGATTCCTTTTTGCGGCTGACCCGAGATTGAATCAAGGGCTGCTTTTGTTCTATTTGAGGAGTTGGCAGTGTGGGCAAACTACAAGCAGGACAGTTGCAGTAACTGCCGGAGTTTCATTGGACATTTAGGGCAGAGGAATTACCGTTAGCGCCGATGTGCCAAGAGTTGTGTCTTGTGGCGTCATAATACATGGATGCGTGGGGGAAAGCTGTAAAATGTTGGCTGTTAAGATTAACTTTATTTGTAACTGAATTTTCTTCCTTGAGCTTGCGTATAGCATCTCTCCTGCTCAAATTTTTTTATGGTAACATAACTTCAAAAGCGTGTCCTGTTCAAAACATGGTAAGTACGGGTCATTTGAAGGGGAAGAAACCACCTTGTGGGGTCCCGTCCACAGTTTCTACAGTTAGGGCCATTTCACAAGGGGATAACATGTGTGACTAAATAACGTTCTCCCGCGACCTTTGCGGCATATGTCCATCCGGTCCCCTTACCAGTATTATTATTTAGGGGCGGCCCCACATGACCCAAAACCGTTGACCATCTTGAAATCAATTGTCTGGCGTCTGAGAAATAAACGTCTGTGCGAAGACACTAGACTGTGAACCCTATTTACACTAAATAGTAGGTGGAGAGAGGGGTAATTGAGATCTGGCCAGCAAACGACAGGATTTAGGTTTGTCAGCGCGATAAGATCCCTATGAGGGGGGAAATCCTAATAACATGATTGTATACAGAAAATCTTTCCTGCTTGTCTGCGAGATTCTTCAATTGACATCTAAATCTTCGTCTTTCTGTTCATAAAAAATTAGTACCTTCTTAGTGAGCGTGTTTCTTATATCATTCACACACGAGGAAAAGTATAACAATTAACAGGAATATGTTTACGCAGATTACGTTAACGGATGACAAAAGGTACCTTTAGGTTTCGATGAAACTTGTACTAAGAGAGAATGGATCCATTTCTCGTATTATGTGACTTTGGTAGTGGGTCTTCAACTCCTAAAACTTTTTTCAAGTGCATCACTGAGAAAATTGCTTCTGCATGCTTAGTTAAGAGCTTTCAGGTAGGGATATCGCCCAAGATCTGATACTAATCCGGGCAATGATGTGCTGCTGGCGCATTTCCTGGAGGTGTCCAGCATAATGAAGTAAACAAATGAAGAACGACTATATGAACAGGGCCAGGCACCTTTACGCGGATTGCCCCCCGGACCCTGCGGATACCTGGGGTGTTTGCGCATGTTGCTAGTCTACGAATTGCTTGAGATTTATGCAAAGGACCCCAGTGTTGTAGGACGAAGGAAGTCTAAAGCAAGGTAACCTGATCTAGAACAGTACCATAGGGACCCGCGTACCACGTAGGGTCAGCGCTGGGGAAACCTGACAGAAGATGGTAATTATTGTTGTTGATGATGTTCGGCTCACTTTGGTTTAAACACGTTTTTTCTTTTAACAACTTTTTCATAAAAAAAAATTTAACCACAGACTTCGCTCTAATGATGGCCATTATTAACAATAAAAAGCAACTGACGATATCAAAAAATTAAAATGAACAGGATGGGCTGGAAAGGACGTAATATTTCATAGGGAGGGTAATCCTGTCTTCCCACAACAGATCATAGTTCCAGAGACCCACCCAAACTCACCGACCCCACCCCGTTAGGGTAGGCTGTGAATGTGGCCGCGTTGAAGACCTCCCGCGAACTCTACGCCGTTCCCACCCATGTTACCACAAGCACCTTAAGTCATTCACGTAAAGCCCGAGATTATTACACCAAAGTGCCAGAACAGCCTCCATGACATGAGTTATGCAAAGGTCTGGGTTCCCTACAATTGAGCCATCGGCATGGTAAGGAAGGTGATGCCTTAAAATGGACCGGTTTTTCAACGGTACCCTCATCCACGGGGAGGTAAGTGTGGGGTGAACTGAAAACCCATGCAGGGAAGAGGCACCGGATAGCCCATTGGGGCTGTGATGGGAAAAAAAAGGGAGGGCAACCTTATATAAGTAATTAAAGGGACTAATGGGTGGCAATTAAAAAAAAAAGTCAGAAAGGTGGATTGAAAAGACGGAACTATTATTTATGAAAAATGAGGGAAAGAGAGAAGTTGTAAAGATAATGCATTGTGACAAGACTGTTAATGCACAAATGCGCACATTACACTCGTTGGAAGGACGGAAAGGGCACACGATAAAGGACCCTTCTTGCATCTGGTTCTCACCGCTATATCATAGCACATATGTTTGAAATTAGAGCATAACACCTCTGTGAGAATCAATACACCCTTCCGGGGTGGCCATACTAATGTAACATAGCTACCAATTGCAAGGGAGAATCCCACTATATGTAATTTCTGCCCGTTCTCAGAGTCCACTTTTGGTATGGCCAAATTTGTGTCATTTGAAACATCTCGGGTGCCGGAATGTATGGCTTGAACCATAATTTTCACCCTGGTCGGCAGGAAATTGTACGCTAAAAGTGAGGAGAATGAGGGTTGCGTCACAGTCTGAGTCTCCCTGTGGGGATGGAACCGGTAGATATTTGTTGCAGAATATGTCGTTTTTCCAAAAATGTTCGAGAATGGAGTCAGGATCATCGGAACGAACTTCCGGACCATACACTGTTCCTTTAGACGTGGAGACAACCGGTAGGTTCGCCCAAATGTGATAAATATGATTATATATATATATATATATATATATATATATATTATATACTATAATATATATATAATATATATATATATATATATATATATATATATATATAATATATATATACTATATACAATATATATATATCCATATATTTATATATAATATCCATAACTTATATATATATATAACATATATGGTCCGTATTTAAAGATGCGCGCCAGGCTGGCAAATTTCTCTGGGCCAACGGAATATTTTTTATACAAAACTTTATAAAATGTATATCTTGAACTCTAGTTCTATATATATATATATATTATATATATATATATAATATATGATAATATATTATATAATATATTAATAAATATATATATATATTATATATATATATATATATATATATATACTATATATATATATATACATATATATATTATTTAATTTCTTTTCTATCTTTTCATTCACCAGTGGTTTCCAAGTACAAATTTTTTTTATGTTAAAAAATAAAAATGATTAAAGTCTTTTATTATATTTGACATTAATTTGGGTAAAATTTATGTAGCATCTCATCTGGCAACCTTGATTGGTATCTTTCAGTTCATTTTTGCCAGATTCAGTGACTAATATATTTTTTTTCATGGACTAGGCCTGAACAGCCTACATGCTCTGGCTGATACATACATAAGTGCATCGGTTTTGTGATTTATTCCAAGAATTAAAAAGTCTAAATTAAATTTTGAGTTTCAGATGTAGAACATTGCATTTATTGTTTTAAACAATAAGTTTGACTTAGCAGTTTTGCTTATTAAATGGATGACGTCGAAAAGGTTGGAAGCGAGCGCAAGAAGTACGCGTAAAATAGCGAGGAGAAAAAGGAATGTGGAAAAAAAAAAAGGGAGAGAAAAGGATAATGAAGTGTTATCTAAAATACCAAGAGTACTCATTCTTTACAACAAAAGACAAATGAATCTATCGTGATGCGGTAGTATATCTTGTATATGAATTTAAAATCATTATGTTAACGATAACATTGGGTAATCGTGAACATATGCATTCGAACTCTTTACGTTACTGTCGAGAATAGTTAGCAGGTAGACGAAGCACAAGACAAATAAATCTTTATACCAAGCGATGATCCATTTATTGGAAGGTTAGTGAAGCCACCGAGACTACTTTGCAAAAAAATGGGATTAATCAAAATTCAGACAATAGATTGGGTTGGATTTTAATTCTAAGATGAATTATCCAGTATAAAAGTAGATCTTAACAAAATCCTGTGATACGAAAAACTTGCAATGTGAGATGTTGTGTAAATGACTATTAGTTGTACTCTAACATTTCAAGGCATCCGGTCTTTTGTGGTCCATGTAAATTTATAGTTCTCGGTGTTGTATCTCAGTCTTGTAACAGAAGATTTAACGAATTGGAAGGCATAGGCAATACAGATTGACTGAACATGAAAAATCCGTTCGCCATCGTGATTGTATGTATGCTGAAGAGACTAAGTAATTAATTATGTAGAGTTGACAAGCAAGCTGCTCTCTCATTAGAAGAAAGTAAATATGTCGAGAAGATGCACTATACAAAGAGCTTATTGCTGTTATTAGAGAAACGATTCCTCGTGGGCAGTTACATTCCGAGGTTAATATGCATGAAGTAAAATGGACTCTGTGGTCTAAATAATCGGAAATTTTTATGATGTGGTCTGACTTATTGTCAGAATTTGCCCTTTTTTTACAAAATCCACCTAATCTCAATGTCAAAATTCTGGCAAAGGAAGCACTTCATTAGTTATCACATTACACTTGCGATAAAGAACTATCCAATTATGGCTAGGAAAGGTTTAATTAATTCAGTGAATAGTGAAGCAAATTCAGGAAAGTAAGTATTTCGTATTATTGCTTGATTCCATCTTCCAGGACTATTACTCATAATAGATTAGCTTGAGTTTATCTGATTCGATATTTAGCAGTATAGAAGGAACAGGCCTAAGGACGGCTTTTAGGATTATTAAAAATCCGCTACTGGGTATAACAGGTAAAAGAACTAGGCGGAAAACCTGCGTGCTATAGTTTTCTCAAAGCATTCAAATGAAATTAGAAATAAGCATGTATGCGGTGGCTGCAAACGTCATGATAATCTTTGCTTATGTATGTTCAGAATATATCTCCTGCTAAACGAGATTAAAGAAGTCAACCATCTAGCATATTTCATATCATGTTCAGCTATTCCCTTAATTTAGTGGGATCTAGCTCTTGCCACCCATGAGTTGAGTAAACAGGCGGTTTCTTTTTTTGCTCTGCTTCAGAATCTTTATAATTTTTTCTCCTCTACGCATCGTTGGGTATCTAGAATCTTTCTCAAAGAATATACTGTCAATACACTATGTGTCGTGCACCAAGGTGGTTCAGCTCGTAGCAGACAGCTGAAATACGTCTATAAACATTAAGGTGTTGGAAGCTATTGTTAAGGCTCGTAAAACTCTGCTATGCCAAACTGATGCCCAACGATGCACGAAACTTTTCATTGTCATGCTGAATAGGCAAAGGAGTTTGAAAAAAATTTAGTTTCCTATGAAATAACTCTTTTATGTCTGTTAATATGGAACCATACTGATTTATTCTTAAATAAAAAATTGCAATCCGAAGATATGGATTTGGCCCACCGTTATTAATTTGCACAACTCCCTGTGTAACTAGTTAATGAAATCTAGAAGTTCATTAAGAAACTACACGAAAAAATTGTTGCCAAAAGAAAAATTGAAACATCTTTACACAAAAAGACATCAAAAATGTATCTAAACTAAGAGCTGATTTAAGAAGAAATTATCAAATATGCATTATATATAATATATATATATATATATATATATATATATATAAATATATATATATATTATAATATACATATATATATATATATATACCCTAATATATATATATATATATATATATATATATAAATAGCTTATTATAATATAATATAAATAATATATATATATATATATATATATAATAATATACTATTATATATATATTATATATAGTATATATAGTTAGGTTGCGCGCCATTTGAACACCACACCTTTTTCTCAAAAAGTATAAGAGTAGTTTTCCTTTAAACTTGGAATATAATCTATTCTATGGATAAGGACGAACTGTTAATTTTCAAGTCATCTCAGGATTGTATAAGGGAGAGTCACCACCGAGGCTAGCCGCTACGCCCGCGTTTATACCCTTTTGGTTTGTAACTCAAGATAGAGTTAAGCCTAACGAGCGTTAGGCTTGAGCGTGATGACGTAATCTCGACGTAGCCGAGATTACGTCAGCGCGCGAGCCGCCGCGTGTGCATACACATAACTATATTATTAATTATACGTCGAAGATTCGATTCTCCGAAGAATTCGAATCTGTAGTCGAAAAACGATCCCTGTTAGGGATCGTTTTTTACGCACTCCGACTTCGGATGCCGCCAAGGTTCTTACTCGCATTCGCTTCTGAGGCCGATATAATAATCTACAAGGTTAGAGTTAACGTATCGCTTCTCAAACTTTGGTATATTTCTATGAGAGTGATTAAACTTGATTCCAAGCAAGTTTTGGTGGACCGTATGGTCACCCCTTAAGGGGTGCTTGCCCCTAGCGCCAAGGTCAAATTCTGTCTGAAAACCAGGTTAGGCTTAACGTATCGTTTTAAAATTGAATTGAGCTATATGATGAGGTAATCTCGTCGGAGACGAGATTACGTTCCTACTGCGTCCCCTTAAGGAGGGCGCGCTGCCCCCGTAAAAATTTAAAACATTATCGTTAGAAGATGAAATTTGGTGTGTAATGGGTAGAGAGTCGAGCGGAAGACGGAACGGAGTTGCGAGTCGTTATTCGGAGACGGAGTCGGAGTTGGATTCGGTTTCGGAGTCCAGGGACCCCACGGAGGTGGGTCCCTTCCTGAAAAAAAAAAAGAAGAAGAAATGCATGGAATGCCAAACAGAGGAGAAGAAAGGAAGAATGAGAAGGATCGGAAAGGAGAAGGAAGGAGAATGAAGAAGGAGGATGAGGCTGAGAAGAGATTCAGAGTAGTATACTGGCACCCGGTGCGGAGCCACTGCGGCCTGCTGAGTTAATAAAACTATCTTGTGTAATGAATGGTCTACAATATTGGATGTCTTTATATAGGTTTATTGATCTCTTTTGTAATTTGAAACTCTAAAACCATTCAAGAAAAAATAAAATAAATAAATAAATAAATAAAGTAATAAATTTAATTATTCTTTTGTTTATAACTTAAAAAACTTTACGTATTTTACATACCCCTAAAGCAGTAAATCACTAAATCAAGCCACCATCCAGCCCCCCTCCTACACCCTCCTGACCATCTGTGATCTATTTATCTATTGATTAAGTCACATTTCGAGTAGTATTTTTTGGATAAAACATAACATAAAACAGTTCTTTCTATACACAAGATCAGACAATATATGCGATATCCCGTAAACAAAGTTTCACAATTCATAAAGACTTTACTTAGCATCACCTGAACTAAAGAAAATAATGTACAACGGAACAACCTAACACAACTTAAACAGGAATAAACGGTCAACATTAACAAAGTTCACACCCTTAACAGCAGTAAAGTAAATAACATAGCATCCAAAAACGTAACTTATTCACACTTGTTCAAGCATATGTCTAACATAACAATGTTAATTACACTGAATCGGTAATATTGTAGACTAAAATTTACCACATTATAACCTTGTTATGTTTAATTATCATATTGAACCGGTGAAAGTATGCTAACGTAACAAAGTTCTTCCTATTAATAAAGCTAAACATGATGTAACTGAACTAAATAATATATACAACGACAACCTGACACATCTTAAGCAAGAAAAAAATGACTAACATTAACAAAAAGTTCCATACTTAAAACAACAGTAAAAGAAACTAACAAGACTCACAAAAAAACACATTCCATTCATGCTTTTATCAATCATATCTCCAACATGACAATGTTTATTTATTACATTACATAAGTTAAATTTCAACAGCTAATCCATAACCGTACCTAAACAGCATAATACCTAATGGGTAAGACAAACAAAGTAAGTTTTACCTTCTGTAAAGCTAAACTATGTAACATTACATACTTAACCATCACACACACACCACACACCACACACACACACACACCACACACACACACAACACACACACGACACACACACACACACACACACCCACTTCCCACTTCAGTCCACACAGACATACTGTTTCAAACTTTCATGCAACAAACACACACACCCAACAACAACAAACCATGCAGCTCGAAATAAACAGACTCAGCAACTCATCAATGTAGTCAATACAAATCGAACCATACGAGCGATAGTAAACAAGTTATTCGATTAGACTCTTATAAGCGAGTATAAATTATCATTGAAAAAAACGTTAATACTCAAAATACAATATAGCAATATAAGTTTATTTTAAACTATAATAATTATAGCCATCTGATCAGCGAAACATAGGACTTCCAAGTTGAGCGCGTACGCGTCGTGCATATATATCTCTTCTTTAAAGAATTCAATACCCTTTTAAAGAATGTATATAAATGTCTGTCAGCAACACGTAAACATTTTTTCGGTGCCCCTACGTTCTCGTATTCCGAACAGCACTCCATTTCTCCTCATACAGAGAGAGAAGTAAAAACTTCCTTCCAAGCTGATAGTTATTGAAAAGCATTCGTGTATAACCCGTCATATGTGCAATTTATATTATGGGAAACCAGCGAGTGTTTCGGTGCTAAATATTAAGATTACTACCGTGGAGCTATATGTATTAAAAGTCATCGAGCTATGTCACATCGTTTAAAGATATGCTGATGTTAATTCTTTTATATCATATTTTAAGCAAAATGCTGTTAATATTTTCAGACGTTTCCGAACGTCTCTAGAAAACTCCCTTAATACCATGTGTCACCGGCTAGAGTCACACAATTCGCGATGGATGGGGAATTTTTCTCTCCCTTCTCACACCAAAACGTAGTTCGTACATCAAGGTGTTTTATATCTGGATTCTCTACAGCACTGAGCAAACATAAACGTCTATTCTATTAGAACTCACTTATGTGTCCTTCCCAGTAGATATCCACCTCTAAGCGTTAGATCGTTTTCGGATAAGATAATACACTTATCCTCTACCCAATTTACAGCAACGATGATCTGATAATCTGAATGAATCCATCAGCGCAACGAATAAAGGTCTATTTAGTTGACCTTTGCAGAAATTTTACAAGCAACGTGAACGCTGCCATTGGTTTACGATTAAATATAACATTTACACATCATTTGGGAATAACGAAGCTCCTTGTGAAGATATCAACAACAGACGTGGAAGATGCGGGGAGATGTCAATCGTATCAAGTACAGTGCGAAAAAATGTCCTTACTGACGTGGGAAAATCGTATGCGTAAACAAACCCTTTATAGTAATGAATCTTTCTTTCAGCTAATTCAAAGAAGTAAACAAGAATACACGCTACAAACGAACCACTTGATCAGTGTTCAAACGGGTATTATATTCTTCGCTAGGTACTCAACAACAACTCAAGCAACAACAACACACAAAACAACAACAACAAACAACAACCAACAACAAACAAACAACAACAACAAACAACAACAACAACACTAACATGTACAAAAATATGTTCTTTATGTATACCAACTAACAATATATGCTAACGTTTGTTTTCAGCGTTACATAAAGCTAACCATAAGCTTACCCAGAACTAATATCAGTATCTACGTACAAAACCAAAATCTCAACACCACCTAACTCTTTACGAAGTAAACATCTTACACATTAACTATAGTTCCATACCTTTAACAGCAGGAGTAATATTAACCTAGTCCCAGCGACAAGACGTAACCATGCATTCACACACTTCTCTCAAAGCCATATCTATAACATATCATTGTTTACTTTCTACATATAACACTTATTGACACTATTGATTTACGTCGCATTCGAGTATCATTTCGGAATTATAAACATAGCACAAAAAAGTGGATTCTTTATATACATAACCAGCGAATATATGTTAAACCATTACAACTGGTTTCCCACAATATATAAGCTAAATACATAGCATCATATGAACTAAGAAAAATTAATGTGGTATACCAACGACAACAACTTAACACCAACTTACGCACTAATAACGAGTTAACATTAACCCAAAAGTTCCACTCACTTAACACACTGTAAAAGTAACTAAGCATGTATAGCTCTAAACTTAACCTATTCATTAACTTTTTAATAAGTATCTATAGTAATATACTGGGCCAACGAGATATGCTTAGCGGAACAAAGTTAGTTTTAGCTTCAATAAAGCTAACATGTCATAACCTGAAAAGAATATAATGTACAATTGCAAACCTAACATACCTTCACGCATGAATAATCAGCTAACATCCTGGAAAAATGCTTGTGTATCTATGCTATAGTAGGTAACAGGATACACAAAACTCAAATTTCCTGCCGTCCGTGCAGAAAAGCTTCAGATAAGCTGTATTATCTAACAATAATCCCTTAACAAATTTTGACCAATCTATCAAACGATGCTACCATCTTTGAACTATGAATCTCGACACTATTCTTCATCAAAGTTCACTTCTGTTTCGATTGTTTCCCTATATACTCTCACATCTAGAGACTATGAATACACGCTCAACATTATCAAAGAAGTCTAGGCAAAACCTAACAATTATAGCTCAACAAAAAAACTTAACCTAGGTCTACGTTTCAAACCTCATCAGTCAGTAACACAAAGTAATTATCTTTACAAAAACTTCATCATTTTCTCTGAAACAAATCAGTTGGTCGCTAACATCTCTACGCACGTGTATTTGTAATAATCCGCTAACATCCTGAAAAATTCCACTAACGTTATCAAAGGATAAAGTAGCTCACAGCATAGAATGGGCGTTTATTTCGCGAATAATTGTATCGCCGATAAAAAACGGTTGTCTGGGTTATCTGTTATCGATAAAATCTTTTTACGATAATAGGAATGTTCATGCGATATTTTTGAAGCATTCTTGTAAGATTTTTTTTAAGATTACTGGTATATTCTCTTCATTCTTTTATTTTCTAAAATCATAAAATTCTTATAAAATTTATACTTTTACTTCTTAAAAAATCTTTTCACAATAACTATAATATTCAAAGAATATTCTCATGAATTCTTACTAAATCTTCAATAGTATTATACGCACAAAGAATATTGGTGGATCAGTCTTGTAAAATCTTTTTGCGATAATTAGGATATTCATGGGATGTTTTTGAAGCCTTTCTTATAAGATCCCTTTAAGATGATTGTGATATTCAAAGGATATTTTTGGGTCATTTTTATATAATCTTTTTACTGTATTAGGACTAGACAGAACGTGAATATTTATGAGTCATGGTTATAAAATCTTCTTTATGATAACTGAACATGCATGTGATATTCTTGAGTCCTAGGAAGCAGTTACCTTGAGTAATTCTCTTACTAGACAAGGGCAATGCCCCTGAGGTGCAAAATTTATTATAAAAAAATAAATTTTTATCGACAGTAAGGATGCAAAGATTATTCGTGGAGAAATTTTGTAAAATCTTTTATCAATACTAAAGACACAAATGATATAATTGACTCATTGATATAAAATATTTTTATGATAATTGGAATAATTAAGGGATATTCTTTGAATACACTTAACGTAATCCCTATAAAATCCTTTTATGATAATTAAAATATTCAAAGAGTATTCTTGGTTTATTCCTATAAAATCTTTTTACAATAAATAATAAGGGATAATTACGGGATATTATTTAATGATAACTGAGACACAAATTACATTGGTGGAAAATTCTTATAAAATATTTTTATGATAATTAAAAAATTCAAGAGATATTCTTGAAGGATTTTTATAAAATCTTTTTACGATAGAGAAAAGTTATATTCCTCTTACATTCTTAAAAAATCTTTTTATGGTAATTGTAGTATTCAAAAGATATTTCTTTGCCATTCGTATAAAATCCTTTTACGATGATAGTGATACAATATTTTCACAAATTTTCGTAAGATATATTCGTATTAAAATAACTTTCACAGTAATAAAGATTTTTTATAGATATTTTTAAGTCATTCTTATTAAATCTTTTCGAAATATTTGACATATTCAATGGATATTATTTGAACATTATTATAAAACATTTTACCAGTAATAGGGATGCAAGAGATATACCTAGATAATACTTATAAAATCCTCTCATGATGATTAGAATATTCAAAGGATTTCTTGGTATATTCTTATAAGATCATTTTGGCAATTGTTGAGAATAATGTTAAAATATCGATTTTTTTACGATAATCGATTTTTATGCAACGTGGCCAAATGAAAAAAAAAATTACAAAATTTATAATTTACTTTAACAGACATGCATTCACAAGCAGTCCTAGAGATATATTCATTAACATATACAGACATGTGCATTCATGCATATAAAATTAAATATACAGAGACATAAATACATACAACCGCACATATATGCATATATATGCTCATACACATGGATCATACATAAACGCATGCATATATATAAAAACAAACGAACATACATACATAAGCATTAAAGCATACATACAAGCCTTCCAGTTACCATCTTTTAACAACAATGGAATTTTTAAGAGATTTTCTTGCAATATTATAATAAATCTTTATATAATCCTATTAGGTAGCAATCACCTGGAGTAGTTCTCCTCTTAGAATAAGTAGATGCCCTTGAGAAGATGATGCCCTGAGTAATATAATTTTTCAGCGTAGATAAATTGGTAGATACAAAACTTTGATTAAAAAAAACTGGAATCTTTCTTGAAACATAGTTTTACAATTCAAAATAATACATGGAAAATTATTTTACAACAACAAATTTCTCGAAGTATTTGACAAGATAATATTCTTCTAAATATGAGAAATTCAAAGATACTGCGAAAATATTTTGAAAATTAAAATATCTTCTAAATATTATAACAAATTTAAACTAACTTCTGAAAATTTGGAAATTCAATATCCTTCGAATATATTGAAGTTTTTAAAAATAATTCTTGAAATATTTTAAAAGCTCAAAATTTCATGAAATATTTAAAAAAATAAAATAATGTCCTGAATATTTAGAAATCAAATAGTCTTTAATATTTTAAAAAACTATATTCTTTAACATTAGAAATCACGAATATTTGAAATATCTAAAAATAAAATAGTCTGGTAAATTTTTTTAAAGGAGAAATATTCTTTGAATATAAATAATCTCTTTATAAAATGTAATGTTTGCTTTATTAATTATATTCTTATATTTTCTTAACATATTAATAGAATTTGAAACGACGTTGCCTAATAGCTGCCATTGGTTCGAATTTTGGGACATTTTTTTCAAAATATTGTAAAATTATTCTACTCCTAAGACATGGGCGAACAGAAAAACAAAATAAGAAACTGAAAAAAATATATTAGAATTGATAAAGTACGGAAGAACTTTAGAGTTAGTTATACATAGTAAAAAATTAGATTTGCGAAAAGTATGGTAATTAAAATAGGGGGAAAGCGAGGGAAGCAATGAGATGGGAACTTGAATAGGAAAATCAAGTAGATTTAATTGGAAAAAAAGTCATAGAGGAAAGCTAGAGAATATAAATAAAAATTTTGAAGATTGGAAATTCTGAAAAAAAACATAAGAACAGAGAAGAAAGAAGACAAGAATGTACATATTAACTGAATAGAAAAATTTAGAAACAAGAATGAGCATATCAATGGAATAAAAACAGAATACAAAGTAGCGATAGAAATGATAAAAAAATAGAGGAAAGCACGAGAAGTATGAAATGG